>CM049853.1:34675211-34732711 GCA_027422415.1 Schizothorax lantsangensis
TAAATCTGACAAAATCTGTCAAGATCTCATTTCAAAATCTCATTCCATTTCAAACACACACAAAAAAAAATATATATATATTTTCCGTAAAGATAAATAATAAAAAAAATGTTTGTAAGACCATTTATTTATTTTAAATGTATTAATTTATTTCTTCTTTTCTTTTTTTTTGTAATTGTTCCATTGTTTTAATATATATATATAGAAAATAGATAAATAAATAAATAAATGTATTAATTAATTAACAATTATATTAATTATATCTTAATCAAAGATACTAATTTATTCTATAAACCTTATTTTTCCATAATCTTTCCATTATTTTCCTAGGAAAGTGGTTACCTCATTAGCATTATTTATGCATTTTGCAACTTTTTTTAATTCTTAAATCTTCAGAATCACTTAATTATTAAGAATCTCTTTAGATTCTCTTTTGTTACATTTTAAAATGATTTTATCAAGTCATACAATTATTTATTTTTGCATAAATAAAAACATGCAATCAGTACTATTTTCTATATTTTTATATGTAAAACACAATATAATAATAATTGTTGTGATAATAATATTTATAATACTTTCTTGGGCTGAAAGTGACATGACATTGACATTCACCCGTCAGGTCAGTCTAAACAAGCTCTCTCTCTACAACAAAGCAGAATATTTATGATAAATACATAAATGCTGAACGTTAAATGCACAGAGGTAATCACCGCAGTCTGAATGTGTCGGCTCTGTTCTCCTGTTTGCTGAAGATTCGTTACTGGAGGCCACCTAATTATTCACAATAATGCTTAATTAATATGCACAAAAGACGTGTGCTCCACAAAAAAAATGTTGTTGATGATTTTTAATTTTCCAAATGATCTTCATCAGTGCGCTGTTAATTATTTGACCGTTTTAGGAACCGGCAGCCCTTTCACTGCTCTGCGGCAAAAAAGAAAAGGACAGAATTGATTATTAATGCACAACAATAAACCAGACAAATCAAGCACGTAACCTTATCTGTGCCACGGTTATTGTCCTAAAATTGTTTGTCTGAAAACATTCGGTTGCCAGATTTCTTTAAAGTGACACACGCTCATTAATATTTGAATGATAATTCTGATTGGGTGAATCTGAGGCCTAAATAACTGTGGGATTGTGGTGTTTTCTCCCAGCGTCCCCTGCTGTGGGTTTAAAGCTCACCTCGCTCTGAATCTTCATTTACCAAGTCTTTAAGATTGTGAAAGCTTGAGCTGACCAGCGCAGATGAAGACGACTTGAGAAGATTGTCCTCCACCTTCCGGTTCTCTCTTATAACGCTGATCCTATTGAGTTCCCAGAAGCACAGCAGACACAGAGCCAGAGAGGAGAGCAACATACAGCGATACTAAACACTGTGGAAACATGTCAGAGAAAGTCACATGACAGAGAAGGTCTCTACATACAAACAACATCCGGCTCGTTCTTACTGTACTGAACCTCTCACCATCATCATACATGCATTAACATATGGAATACAATATTTAACTCACAATTATTAAACGTGAAGGGGGAAATATCAGAATATCATTTGTCTGATTTAAATGTTTCAAGCATGTTTTCTTGGCATTAAGTTCATTGAGTCATTGTCCCTTTCATATATATTTCGCATTAATATTCTAACAATGTTTTCAGAAATACTCCAGAGATTATCTATTTCATATTTGAAATATTTCTTTAAATTAAACCAAAAACATATTTGATGTACTAAAACAGAATTTGTTTTTAATTAATATGAATGAGATAAATGAAGAATTTGTCAAATTCATAATTTCAGAAAGTGATATTAATTACATATCCAGCTCTGGAAAAAAATAAGAGACCAGTTAAAACTTCTGTTACTCTGGAGAGCATTATTTTATTTTTTTATAAAAATGCTGTCATTTTTTTGACAATTGGTCAAATGAACAAAGAAGACGTTATATTTTCAGACATGTTTATATTCAGTTTTAGACGACACAATACCAATGTTTTAACTTCAGAACAGTTAATAAATATTTGGTGGAATAACCCTGATTTTCAATCACAAAAAAATGAAAACATTTGATATTTTGACCAATTGTCATTTTCTAAAAAAAAAAAAAGCTCTGAATGACAAAAAAAAAAAAAAAAAATTGTGAAGAAATGTTATCAGAGTTTTATAGAATAAAACCAATATTACCATTTTACTCAAACCCATACCTATATAATAACTCAAGTAAATCCCAAAATACTGAAACTGAGATTTTCAAGTGGTCTCTAATTTTTTTTATAGCTGTGTATTTATTATTATGCAAACAGCATTGATTAATTTGCATGTTTTCTTTATTAATATTGTTCATATTCCAGAGATTTATCTGATATATATATTTAACATATTGAACATATTAAAAGCAGCACTGACATATTTTCATATATTTTTCATTAATATGAATAATTGAGGTAGTATTCGTAATAACAAAAGTTTGAAATAACAGGAAACTGACATCAATTATTATTATTAATTAATATTGTTGTTGTTGTGCTTCCACAAATCAGAAGCGTATTGATTTCTTTAAAAGTCACAGAGTTGAAGAACATGTTTTCATGAATATTCTTTGATTCTGAGGTATATGAAGTGTTTGATTTGGGCTCTGAATCACTCGGACACACTCTCATCCTGCTCGGGTTTCTCTCTGCATCTTGGAGGCAGATGTTCTGTCGTGTTGAAGGTTAGGATGAAGTCTCGCTTGGCTGCAGACGGTGTGTAGGCCAGACCACAGGCCTGTAGATGCAGTGTCCTCACAGAGCCGTGCCAAGAGCTCGCTGGCCTCTGATTGGCTGCTGGCAGGAGTTTGGCTGCAGCAGTAATTTGCCTTGCAGGGATCACCACACTTTGATTAAAAAACATCGCTTCTGCTTTAATCCGGCCGGGCAAGCTGCTGAAATCTAGGTACGCAGAGAAACTCCGGAGAAAACCATAAAAACAGCCGTCAGTGTGTGACACGACCTGCGGACTGTTGTTTCCTCCTCGCTAAAGTCGGTAAAATCAAAAACAAGTGTTAAGTGTCTCATACTTTGAGAATGAAGAGCTCAGGACGGCTGAGAATGAGTGAAGGGTCTTTCCAGATCTGAATCCCCAAAAAGAGACAAGAGACAACACAACTCAGTTCCCTTACAACCGTGAAGAGCATGTCCTCTCATCCTCAAACAGCACAGGACTAGAGATGTGTGTTTGTTCGTTTTCACTAATCAACTACTTGACTGATGCTGAATCAGCACTCTTTTTTACAGATGAATGTCTTCAACTGTTGCATTGCATTTTCAGAATCACACAACATAAGTGATGCATTGCATTTTCAGAATCACACAACATAAGTGATGCATTGCATTTTCAGAATCACACAACATAAGTGATGCATTGCATTTTCAGAATCACACAACATAAGTGATGCTTTGCATTTTCAGAATCACACAACATAAGTGATGCATTGCATTTTCAGAATCACACAACATAAGTGATGCTTTGCATTTTCAGAATCACACAACATAAGTGATGCATTGCATTTTCAGAATCACACAACATAAGTGATGCATTGCATTTTCAGAATCACACAACATAAGTGATGCATTGCATTTTCAGAATCACACAACATAAGTGATGCTTTGCATTTTCAGAATCACACAACATAAGTGATGCATTGCATTTTCAGAATCACACAACATAAGTGATGCATTGCATTTTCAGAATCACACAACATAAGTGATGCTTTGCATTTTCAGAATCACACAACATAAGTGATGCATTGCATTTTCAGAATCACACAACATAAGTGATGCATTGCATTTTCAGAATCACACAACATAAGTGATGCTTTGCATTTTCAGAATCACACAACATAAGTGATGCATTGCATTTTCAGAATCACACAACATAAGTGATGCATTGCATTTTCAGAATCACACAACATAAATTGCATTTTCAGAATCACACAACATAAGTGATGCATTGCATTTTCAGAATCACACAACATAAGTGATGCTTTGCATTTTCAGAATCACACAACATAAGTGATGCTTTGCATTTTCAGAATCACACAACATAAGTGATGCATTGCATTTTCAGAATCACACAACATAAGTGATGCATTGCATTTTCAGAATCACACAACATAAGTGATGCATTGCATTTTCAGAATCACACAACATAAGTGATGCATTGCATTTTCAGAATCACACAACATAAGTGATGCATTGCATTTTCAGAATCACACAACATAAGTGTTGCATTGCATTTTCAGAATCACACAACATAAGTGATGCATTGCATTTTCAGAATCACACAACATAAGTGATGCATTGCATTTTCAGAATCACACAACATAAGTGATGCTTTGCAATTTTAAACCATCACATCGAGTTACAAATAGTAAATCATTTTACAAATCACTCTTTCTGCCTGTTTTATGGAAGATTGTTTCCGCCACAGAATCAATCAATCAATCAATAAATATATAAAGGTAATTGTGAGTTGTTGTTTTTTTAATTCTCATAATTCTAAGTTTCTTTCTCAAAATTATCAGAAATTTGAATTTTTGAATTTTTCAGAATTGCAAGATATAAACAATTGCAACTGTATTCTGAAATATGTGATATTAACCTGCAATTATGACAAAAAAAAAAAAAAAAAAAAAAAAAAAGCCAGAATTGCTTTTGATGTAAACTTAAACTTCCAGGAACAAAGTCAGAATTGCAATTATATTAATTATTTTTTGGGGGAAAAAAAAGTGCAAAAATTTGATGATGCTTATCAATAAAAAAATTCTGTCTTGTACTTTTGTATTTTTTTGTCCCCTACAAAATAAGATTTTTTTTTGTTTTTCAAATTGTATGTATGTTGATACAAAATAGCAAGCAGTCAAATGTCAAAAAGTATTCAAAATGTGCCATTTAACTTCCAATCTGCAAAGGTAATCACGATTAGGCAACAAATAATTCCTTCAGAGTCATTCAAACATGTGAAAATGAGCTGAGAATCGAACACATAGTTGTAATGTGGCTCATATTCAGACAGAGATCATGTGGTTGTGGTGTTTTCTGCTGATTAAGGCAGAATACAAGACTTCTTAATCTTACAAATGATTGTTCCAGCAGAACAGACACCATTGTTGGAATCAGCACCTCAAATTGTGATCCTGGACTGAAGTCACTGCTTCTCTCTGAGCGATCGGACTGCAAGGTACTGCTCGAAATGTTGCTAAATGTATTGCACAATTAAAGATGAGGCTCGGCACGTCCAAATGTTACCAAATGTTTTCAACATCATTGCTGCCACTTGTAAGTTTGTCCACATGGAAGGAAGGAAGGAAGGATTTTAGTAAACATTTCTGAACTTTAGACTGACAGAAGATGTTTTTTTCTGGGAAACACATTTACACACAAACACTGATTACAAAACACAGAACACACACACACACACACACACACACACATGAACATTTCCAGCCTGTGTTGATTCAAACAGGTACTTTTGGATGGAAACCTCGAGATGGATTTGAAAGTCATCAAATTAGAAAAACAGTGCAGATATGATGTTCTATCAAGCACAAAATATATTTTGCAGTTATTCAGTAGCAATATTCAGGAGCTGGATTTTCAACGTTTTCCATTTCATTTCTCTCTCCCTCTCGTCTCCACAAGAAAACCGCTCCGGAGAGAGAGAGAGAGATGCAAGCTTCTCGCCCAGAGTCCTTTGCAGCTCATTTTCAGATGGTAATTTGCCTTAACCAAAGCAAACTCAGAGAGTGTAAGTAAGTGATTATTTGCATGGCCTGTGCTTCTCTGACAACACTCTGTCCAGTCTGAGAGAAAACACTAGCGGAGGTGAAAATGTGAGGTGATTTTCAATGCTGCTCTCTTTGAAGTGTGTTTGTACTTAGACACATGCGTGAAACACGCAGAAAGCCTCTGCGCAGGCAATCTTTAACCCTTATTTGCATCATCCCATGATACACAGCCAGAGAAGTGTGCGGGTCGAACAAATGTTGATCAAATCATCGTACTGAAGAGGAGAAATTTAAATTCATGCATGCTTTGCTGGGATATTGTGGACAAATGCAGGCCTTTCTCAGGAAATGGTGCCGCTTGTTTCTGAAAGTTTCATGAAAATCTTATATTAAGTCTGTAATTTAAATACTTGCACTGAAGAAAAAAAAGTGTTGGATTTACTTTGAAATTTTGGAATTGCTTGGAAATTTCACAGATGTTTATAAAGAAATAGATAGTAACACATTGAATTAAAAATCTTAATTTGCATTTTTGAAAAATCATTTATTACAGTGTATAATTTAAATGAATAACTGAGAAAATTCTGGTGGCATCACTTTTTTTTGGTGCATTTGTATTTTTATTTATTTATTTATGGATTATATACAGTATAGTTTTTAATATTTATTTATTTGTTTACTTATTTATGACATAAATCAATAAATAAATGAACAATAACCTCATGACATTTCCTTAAAAAAAACATGTTTTGTGCCAAATGTGTTGCATTCAAAATGTTTCAGGGCTAAAGGTTGAGTATCCTGTATTACATTAGCAGTAAGAGACAAACACAGACTTGTACAAAAGTATGTGTATATAGCATATATATATATACATGTATATATGTGTGTGCATGTGTGTGTGCGTGTGTGCGTGCGTGCGTGTGTGTGTGTGTGTGTGTGTGTGCGCACGCAAATATAAACATGATTGTGTGTCAGATCAAGGTTTGAGAAGGAAATTGAGAATTTTTAGACTACCAAAAAAGTAATTCACAACTCTCTCTCTCTCTGTGTGTGTGTGTGTGTGTATTGTGTGTGTGTGTTTGAAGCTGTCATTCTTAACCGAATCAGTAAAGACGAACACTGTGATCAATGAAAGTTTAAAGTGAATTAAAGCAGCTTTGGCTTCAGCTCTGCTGCTCGACACAAAGAGTTGTTCCGGTCGGGCCGAACAATACGCCACTCTCTCTCGTCTCTCTGACACGGCCATTTATCAATCAGCAGCGGCCACATTGACAAGTGCTAATTTAATAGAGATTGACCTGGCTGACAGGGAACCCCACGGACGCACAATACAGAGCCATTCATCAGCTTCAGCGCCGCTCGGTGCGTCTGCGGCCCGCATTCACAGCAAGTTTGCAGGTGCAGCTTTAGGAAGTTGCTCTTTTGCGTCTGAAGGGAAGCTGATTATGATCAACGGAAAGGTCATGAATTTAGATACAGGGGCCAAAATTAGCACTCGCCATCACTGAGTAATGGGAGTAACAATAAGTATTTATGCATATTTACAGTGACAAGCATTTCTGTCCACATCGAACACAGAACTTCTGCATGATCTAGTATAACCAAACAGAAGATATGTGACGTTTAATATGCAGCTGTGTGTGGATTTTGGACCAATGAGATTTCACAGTGGGTGGGACTAACCAGCACAGCACTATAGAGAAAAAACAACAACAATTGACTGACAAAATGTGGCTTGTCCTGTTGGTTATACAGTATATGGAAGCTTCATCACTTGTTGCTTTATCATGACATGCATGATTAGACCCAAAATGACCTTATAGGAATTGCAGCAATAATTATTCACAATGTAAGAATGATAGTTGGACCCTCGCTGTAAAGTAAAGTGAAAATATAATGAACAATTATGATGCCTCATCATGTTTTTGAAGCAAGTGCAGTTTAACTGAGATGTGGAGATGAATTGATCTCATATATGAGGCTATGAGTGACATAGAACCTGTTCCAAGACCTAGTGTGCTTCCTATGAAGGGATCCCTATTTTAAGGGATCATAGCATATCATGCATCTTTTGTGGAAAGGTCAACAAAAGAGAAAATAAATAACGAAAAGCACATAAATGTTGATTATAAATATTCAATACAGGATCAATAAAACAGTTCAGTTTAATTAAAAATTGACTGTTCCCTGGCATTGAATCATGCTCTGTATTTTTATGTTTATTAATTATGTGCTAACTCTTCGTGTGTCGAGTATTTGCGTGATATGCAAAATGTTGAGGTTCCCAAGTAGGACCTTTACAAGGTTTTCCTTTCATTTCAGAGTATTCCACAAAAATATTGGGCAGCACGACTGTTTTCAACATTGATAATAATCATAAATGTTTCTTAATCAGCAAATCAGTATATTAGAATGATTTCTGAAGATCATGTGACACTGAAGACTGGAGTAATGATGCTGAAAATACAGCTGCGCATCACAGAAATAAATTACATTTTAACATATACTCACATAGAAAATACTGACTTTAAATTATAATAATATTTCAGATTTTTGCTGTTTTTACTGTATTTTTAATCAAATAAATGCCGCCTCGGTGAGCAGAAGAGTCTACTTTTAAAAACATTAAAAAAATCTTAATTATTCAAAACTTTTGACAGGTTTGTATTAATACATAATTGGCAGGCATATGTCATATAATATATAATCTAGCTGTTTTGTATATAGTGTAATGCAGTGATACATCAGCACATCTGATGCAGAAATCACAGCCGTGTCTCACAACCGTCTGTAAAGTGTGATAGATTCAAAGGGACGTAAGCAAAGGGTTGTGACCAGCACACATCAGATTGTCAGGACAGACTTACGGAAGCTTTGATCATGGACAACTACAGACTGAAGAAGTCAAAGGATTTTTCCTTTTGCCAGAGGCGATTTGGTACTAAGAGAGAGCGAGAGAGGCATACGGAAACCCTCACGAGTGAAAAGAAGAGACGCTTTCACTGAAGGCCTGGAGAACAGAGGGCCGATTCCCCACAAATCAGCTCTCCACGGGAGACACGGAGAGAGAGACGCCGCTGATAGGATAGAAGCAGACAGAGCTGGAAGAAAGTGTGCGCCACATCAAGCGCCGCTGACACTTTGAACCAATCAGAGCTCGGGATGCGGCGGCGGCCCAGTCAATTCCCACAGTACGGCCGGCATGAAGGTACACAAAGGTGCTGTCACGCATTTGATGCTATTAAAGAGAGGAATAATTTAAGGCACAGAGACGGAGGGAGAGAAAGAGAAACACAATACCTATTCTTAAACAGAGAGCTTTCAAATTCACTTGAAATTTCTATGCTTTTTTATTGTTGTTGGAAGGGGAGGTGTTAAAGGAATAGATAACTCTGTCAAAATGAAGCAGAATTCTCCATCTGTTTTGCTCAGAAGAGAGGAGTTGAAAAACAAGACGGATGGATGATTGCTTTTTTTATTTAGAATACTGTTGAATGGAGAATAAGGCCATGCATTAACCCTCATGTAGTGTTCAGACTAAAACTCACAGTCCCAAAAACATTTCAAAAAAATGGCCAGACCCGTAGCTTTCATTTATTTTTGGACCTATTTTCTTTTTCCTGGGGCGGGAAAATGCTAGATAATGTTATTCCCTTGCAATATTAAATATTGGAATATCTATTTTCATATTTTATTAGGTTCTTTGATAAGGTTACAAAAAGGCCTACGTACAGCTTGATGTCACCTTTGGCGTCAGAACCTGAAAGCGCCAAGCAGCCTGTATCCCAGCCACAAACATGGCACATTAGCTTTCGGGTGCAGTCTAGGTGTAATAGAAAACCCCGGTAAGTGGCTAAATGAACAACCGTGTGTTAAATACAAAAGTGGTTATAGCGTGCACTGTAGGCCTATACAAATCTTA
This sequence comes from Schizothorax lantsangensis, assembly GCA_027422415.1. Lineage (NCBI taxonomy): Eukaryota > Metazoa > Chordata > Actinopteri > Cypriniformes > Cyprinidae > Schizothorax > Schizothorax lantsangensis. The sequence continues at coordinate 34,684,905 of CM049853.1, forward strand.
AAAAATTACCTATTAGAGAATACAAACGCTGCTTTGTTTTGGTTTCATCTTGTTATTAATATGCTGATTTTTTTATTATAATCGTTTTTTGCCAGTTTACAGGGCGATTTCCAAGCACTTTAGGCTGAAATAAAGGCTGTTTTCATTTACATTACAATGCCTATTTCTATTTAATTGCGGGGCGGGGCGGGCCAAATATTTAAAAGCGGGACCCGCGGGTTGGAAAAAAACCCGACCCGGCATCACTACTAGCTGATCATAGGCCTCATTGATCTGAGCTTATGCACCTGCTTTTTGAGGTGAATAAAATTGAATTATCTTTTTTCTTTTCACTCAAAAACTAAGGTGCATGAGCTCAGAGTCCAGAAAGAAATGCAAAACCTGTGCTAATTTAAAGAAACGAGCTGAATCCAGTATTTCATGATACTACATCATAAATAGAGATTTACAAGCCATTTAAAAGGCTGGTCATTTTTTCCTTGATTTAGTTTTATGTTGGTGTAATTTCAGATAGAAGTCCAAATCGAATGAACAGAAGTCAGCATCCAAAATAATACACCCAACTCTCTGTTATTACTTGCTAAAAATGCTTTAACATTGCAGATTATTTCAGAAGATGGCACAAAGTTTTTTCTTTGTGAATATATATTTATGTGAGCTGTGGTGGTGCTTATATTTTCATTAACATGAGGATTTTGAGCAGAGAGAATGATATGATGCTCGCAGTCGCAAACATATTTGTCCCTTGACATGCTACACTTAAATTTAAAAGAAAACTATTTTATGATGAAAACAACACCAACAAAAAAATAAAATAATATAAACATGTTGTAATATTTGAAGGAAAAGGCTGTTTTATTAGAAAGAAAGAAGAAGAGCAAATGAAGTCTAAATTCTAGAGACAGAAGAAAGGAAGAAATAAGAGCGCATGAATCTGGGGGTTTGATGTGTGAGTGATGATGAGGAGAGAGTTGAAGGTTATTGTGAGTGTTTATAGACTCAGTGATATTACGGCTGTAAACAGCGTATCGTACACAGCCTCAGTGTTCACTCGCCAAAACTATGTACACAGTGAAAAATTTAACATGTTATGCATATTTTATCATACTGTGCTTTTTCTCTAGAGACCAACATGAACACAATCAGAGATTATTATGGGATGTTTTCTGCCCAAGGTCTCTCTCTCTCTCTGTTTTTTTTTACTAAGGAAAACTGCAGATGAACGCAAGAGTCCTTAAAGGATGCAAACCTATCAACAACATTTGCTGAAATCATTTCAAATCATCCTTCAGTTTGTAAAAAAATAATAAAAATAAAATAATAATAATAAAATAAAATAATTTAAAGTAACACCCTTTCAATGGTCTACTGTAAAAAAATAAAAATAAAAAAATAAAAATAATAATAATAATAAATAAAAAAATATAATAGATAAAATTATATTAAAAATATAGATTTAATATATTAAATACATAACATACAGATTATAATATAGTTCAAATAAATATTATTTTACCAGTAAATACTATTTCACTTTTTCTACTTCCAAGATTTCATGCTTAATTCAACGTGATATTTGTTACTTTGTAATTATTTGTGAAATGTGCTAGCAATTTCTGAGTGAAAATTGTTTCAACACCAATTGTTTTGCAATGTATGAGGTGAGGCATTGTGGTGAAGTACAAGCAGAAATGTGAAGCTTGTTTTTGTCAAAGAAGGTGGATTATGTTCTGGTTATGTGTAATCGTAAGTGGAGTTTGTTCCATGTAAACAGTCCTTCCCTGGTTTCCTTGCACGTATCATGATAAAGTCACCGGATGTTTATTCATGCGGTCATCACAGAAGTTTATTTTGCTGGATTTAGCTCTTATGTTAATACTTAAAATGTTTGGGTCATGTAGTTTTTCACACACTTATAACTGCACATGCATTGGCTGGACCAACCTGAAATATGCATAAGAAACAACATTCTTGGGACAGTCCATGTCAGATTTTGTTGATGATTTTAAATGTGTTATATAAACATGACTTTTTAAGATTTTAGGTAAGACTTGGTCTTGCATGCTCAAAATATGTATTAAATATGACTGCCAAGTGAACAGGCTTTTCTTGAAAGGACGTTGGGACTCAAATCACGTCCCTAAAATAGCAGTATTTTACGCAATAATTCTAGGATTGTTTATTATATGCTTCAGTAAAATATACTTGATCATGGACCTTCGACTGAAAGCTCTGTGATTATTTATTTATTCGATTTTTATTTTTATTTTTTTGCTTAAAGGGATAGTTCACCCAAAAATGAAATGTTGATGTTTATCTGCTTACTCCAAGGGCATCAAAGATGTAGGTGACTTTGTTTCTTCAGTAGAACACAAATTAAGATTTTTAACTCAATCCGTTGCAGTCTGTCAGTCATATAATGGCAGTCAATGGGACCCACAGCTTTGAGAGAAAAAAAAACATACACAGACAAAACCAAATTAAACCCTGCGGCTCGTGACGATACATTGAGGTCTAAAGACACGAAACGATCGGTCTGTGCACGAAAGTCTATCTGTGTAGATAGTGTCAATGGTCCATTTGAGAGATAGGTGGCGGTAATGCACTTATAAGTCTGCGATCTGCCGTAAAGCAAGAAGGCGACGACGCACCGGCTGTTGTGAACGCGCTCAGGACAGTTGGACCGTGCAGTGGATCAAAGGTAAAAAACAATATAAATACTGTTCAGTTTCTTGCACAGACCGATCGTTTCGTGTCTTTAGACCTCAATGTATCGTCACGAGCCGCAGGGTTTAATTTGCTTTTGTCTCTGTATGTTTTTTTTTCTCTCAAAGTCGTGAGTCCCATTGACTGCCATTATATGACTGACAGACTGCAGTGGTTTGAGTTAAAAATCTTTGTTTGTGTTCTACTGAAGAAACAAAGTCACCTACATCTTGGATGCCCTTGGAGTAAGCAGATAAATATCAAAATTTCATTTTTGGGTGAACTATCCCTTTAAGTACAGATATTTTTTTCAATGGAGCATCAATGCTGTATGTAGCAGTATGTGCTAACAAGGCCGTGTTAAACCTTGACTCCAAGTCTAAAACATCTCAGTATGTTGATCTCTGACATCAGGGTCACAGAGTAAAGATCTGTTAAAGTCTGAACACCGTGGCTTCAGTGCGTCTGCGTATAAAGCTCAGTCGGCTAAAATCAATGAGCGTTTTGATTGGTTGCCGCTCAGGGACGATGTCAGATTATTACCAATAAAGAGAATTAGATCAAATGATTTTTGACTTTGAAATTTATCTTTAATCCAATCAGAGATAAAGTCATCAGTGAAATTGCTGTTGATTAATAAATGGGATATTTGGTGGCATTCGTCCTAAGTGCCTCGCTCGGCTGCGAACGATCTGTTTTATGACTCAGTCAAACCTACTGATTTCATTTTCAAATGACTATTGAGTGAAGGTCTCGGTGGAGCGAGTCGACAGCACCATCAGTAATACCTTTCTGCACGTGTCTCGTCTCGTAGAGCGCTTACGCTTCTGCACACATCCATCCATCTTTTGATATGTTTTAAAAGCTCCATCCTCTCTTCACTGTGTGTGTGTGTGTGTGTGTGTGTGTGTGTTGTACATCAGCTTAGCTCAGATTTACAGGTTTCTGTATTCTCGTGTGTTTGTGACCAGATGACAATTTTATTGAGGTTGTTCTTTCATAACTCAGGAGACTTAACTGAGTTCTCAATCATTTTTCATTGAACTTTGTCTCCTAAAATTCTTCAGGAGAAATAAAACAGTCTCAAAAGAGTCACTAGTCATCATCTGGTAAAGTATAAAGATATACAATGAATGTGGAGACCAGCTTAGATCATTTGGTGTGTCATTTTTGACATTTGATTACAGACATTGCTATTTTGGCAATTCTGAGAACAAGTTTGCAGCATTCCTGAGATCTCTTGTGACACGTGAGATTGCTGCTGGGGTCTTTTTTCATTGCTGTCTTGGAGAAAGAATAGAGATATCCTTGAGACCTCGTTGTGATTGTTCTTTCCAGATGCTACACAAACATACATTACAGGTTTTACAGCATCTTGTCTGGTTGTGCATTAACATTAGACACCCCAAAAGCACCAAACTATTATATTTGTACAAAATAAGATTTTGATAGTGTCATGATCTCAACAGCTAATTATTGAAAACTCAACGTCACTGCAAATGCACCAACAACAATAGATATGGACAGTGTTTTTCCTCCCTTTTAGGTCTAAAATGTTTAACATATCATAACATTTAGTTGCATTTTACTATAGCATTGTTTTTATCTGCAGCCCACCACTGATTTACAGTTCATCCACAGTCATGCAAAGAAAAAAAATCAATGCAACTTGATTCAGATTTTTAGGTTCTCTCTACTATTGTCTTAAAAATTGTCTTAAGTAATGCTATGTTGTTTTGGGAATTTGAATTAGTTTGTTCACTTAATGCAAAATGTCTCATTTAGCCAATAAATTAATCGTCAACTAAAAATGTCTTGTTCATTTCAATTCTTGTTCAATTTTTTTAGTTAGAAACACAACAAATAAATTATAAGAAATGCAAAAAGATGAGCTCGTAATATCACAACGCATAACTAACGATAATGATAAAACAAAAACTACATTTTAAATAAAAGTCAGCAAACAGAGAAACAGTAATCCAGTAAGCGCATAATTTATTCATACTGCAACGCATGCAGTTTATAATTCTGTGTTCAGACAAATGTGTTTGATTAGATTTTTATATTCTGTAGTTTCAAGTAATTATTTTATTTTATATATATATATTTTTTTTGTATTTGTGACTCAAAAGGTCCCTTAAGCCAGAAAAAAAAAAATAATAATTATATATATACATCATTTATTATTATTTTTTTTTTACAATAATTTGCACCTGCAGCTATTTAGTTATTTCTCTTTCTTTTGCCGTTACCTGCACATCTAACATGGAGTGCAGTGGTTTTGTTGAGTGGTTCTGGCTTCTCATTAGTTGTGTGATGTATGTGTTCTGTGTTTGGGTTGGAGATCTTCATTTGCATGTCTTCGTTTTCTCCGTGGTTTGTTAAGGAAGGGAAAAACGAACGTTTTCTCCTCAAACACAACTAATTAGAGTCGGACAGACGCCTCAGCCCCGTGTGACTCGGCCGGGATGTAAATTGTGAACATGTCTGCTGTCGTTCCCATTGTTTTGTCCGTTTCATCAGAAACCTCTCTAATTAAGCGCAACTTATAGACGTCTTTTTTAAGCGCGTAAGGTGGCGTGCCTTGATGAGTCTGTAGAAACTCAGCCAAACTGTTTGTGGAAAGTGTCATTTTAACCTTCTGGAATGAAATAATTGGGAAGAGCAAAAGAAAAGTTTGCTTCTGTGGCCTTTCCCAGCCACTTTCTCAACAAAACCTGTTTGATGATGAGCTCTAGTCATTACCTGGTCTGAACGGACCCCTCCAGAGATGACTTTGAACGACTATCTCCGAGGCCTAATTAGAAATACAGCCATCCTTTTGTCAGCACTCACCTAGAGCTGTGAAAAGCAGCTCTTGCATGTTAAAAAGCTCTGTAACGGTCGTCTCACTTTGTCTCGACCTTTAGCTGAATGACTGCGATGAGCATAAATGACGCAGCGATGTACGAAACGCTAAAAAAACACGCCGGCGTTCTCAAAGATGATTCTGGAAAGGCTATTTTCCGCCGCTCAGCATGAGCCCAGTAAACATTACAATCCATCAGAGAGAAGGAGAAAAAACGAGGGTTTGTTTTCACACTTAAAGGAGAGTGTTCTTAACTTAATCACCACCTTGTTTCGCTACATTTGCATATATTTGCATATTAATTGGACTACAGATTAAAATTGGTTTTGTAATTTTAATTAAGTGTCCACAAAGGTATATGATTAGAACTGTTTAAAATACAGGCTGACAGAGCGAGCAGGAGAGGCGCGGGGCCGTCCTCTTGCGTGGAGGTGGATTACTTTCAGGGAATGCCTGTTTTATGATAGTTATTTTTAATCTTTACTAGATTATGCCGCTAAAGTGGCTGGGTGGGGGCGAGAGGGAGGAGCGCCGGGCTATCAAAATCATTCTCATTTTTCAGCGCTCATTTGCTGTTCTGTTGATTTGCCGTTCTCGACAAAAGTCCTTTGTAGCATTTCCTGATTGCAAATTAAGAGGCCGGGCTGTAAGTATAAAGAACTGAATTTTGATTTAGTGCACAAGTAACCAAATTATGCAAATGTGTTTATAAGTGCAGTAAAGCATTGAGGAGTAAACAGCCGTGCTGTCCTTGCCGCTTTACCTTGAGAAACCTTCATCTCTAAAAGAAGCCCTGAAATCAGAATCTGACTTCTCGGCTGTTTGGTTCATAGATGATAGTGCTGAGCTCATATGTACTGTATGTTAGTGAGCTCGTAAAGTTCAACACATGTAAATGTCTTTCTCTTGTGGGAAAATTGGCCAAAAGTCCACTGGATAAAAACATCTGCTAAATTAGTAAATGTGAAGTGCAAAGACTCAATATGCCTCGCTAAAAAAAACATAATAAGCAATTAAATACACAGTAAAAATATTAAGTAAAAATTGTGTATTTTGAATTTCATATAACTGTTTTTATAGACATTATTCAGTATTGAATGAATTACATTTTTTATTGGAGACTGTTGCAATGCATTTTGGAACTGTTTCTCCATGTATGCATTAGTTTGACATAAACATGGACCTTTAGGAACAACCTTCATAGGATGAGATGAATGACCCCATGTCATTTTTTATTTCAGTAGATTTCATTCATTCATTCATTCATTGAATGAATGAATGAATGAATGAATGAATGAATGAAAATAGTATAGTGTTTGATATTATGGACTTCTTAGACATAGTTGCATTGTAATTTTAGATGTGTTGATAAATTGAATTGACTAAAAACTAAAATGTTGTTTTCTTGTAAAAAGTTGAGTAGTTTGTCTCGGAGATACAGTTTACAAGAAAACACCATTTTAGTTTTTTAGTCAATTAAATGTATCAGCACATCTATAATTACAATGCAACAATGGACCCTTTTGACAAGTCTGTGATGACACATTTAACGGTCATCAGCATCGTAAATCCTCGAAAGATTTTTATATTTAGATTGTTGTATGTACATTTATAACACTATACTTTGTATTATATCACCTTTGCATCAAATAAAAATAAATAAAAAAGTTAATGCTTATGCGATGGTGTTTCTAATGCAGTGTCTATGGGAGGGACAGTACATTTCTCTTAGAAAGTCAGAAAAACTCTTCTGACTGCCATTATCAGTCTCTGTCATTTTTTTATTATTTTTTTGAAAGTCATGAAAACACTATTGTGGAGCCTTTCTTTTGCTATTTGAACAAACAAATGAGAATGCAAAAAATATATTTGTGTTACTCTGCCATTCACTGCTCTTCAAGTTAACCCAAATATGACGACTTCTGCTGCTGAGAAGCTCGGAAGTGTGAAGAAGGTGCATATGTCTATGAAGTCCATAATATCAAACACTGTGCTATTTTTCATTCATTCATTAATTCATTCATTCATTCATTCATTCATTCATTCAATTGTCTTGTAAAACATACTCCAACGTATAATGTATTATTTATATATATATATATATATATATAAGAGTTGCAAAAACAGATAAATCCGTTTTTTTTTTTTTAAATCATGTTTATTATTATGTTATCATGTTTTTATTGTGTTAGCTGTTTTTTTAGTTATTTTTTAACCTAGTCAAAAAAAAAAAAAAAAAAACTGCAGTTTGATTGAGATTAATTGGAATGCACAATGAAAAAACATGATTTTTGAGAATTGTTAAAAACAGAGTTATCTGGTTTTGCAAATTAACTCTTCACATATATATATATATATATATATATATATATATATATATATATATATATATAGTAGTTGCTAAATTAAAATGCAATAAAATAAGTCATTCATAATCTGAATGTAAGGACATCAGTCCAACAACATGAAATGCTTTCAAAACCCATTTTATTTAGCTGACAGATTTCTGAATGAAACGGGATGCACAACAAGAACAAATACAGGGCAGAGCTTTAGTTCATCCAACACAATTTAATTATTTATTTGCTTATTTATTTATTTATTTTAAAGAAAAGAAAGAAAGAAAGAGAGAGAAAGAAAGAGAAAAGTGTATGAGGTATATTCTTATGAATAGCGTGCACCAAGGAATCATGCACAATAGAATCATTTAAGTCATTATTTGTCATTTTCCAGAAGCTAGAAGAACTTACAGCAAACCCAGATCTGCTCTTCACCGGCTCTGAGCTCATTGCTCTGAAACACTGTTACCTACAGCCAAAGTTTTCCACCTTCAAAGAGCGTAAGAGACCTTAATGTTTGGCGATCTGAAGCGTTCTCGCATGTCAGAGGAAAACCAAGGCTCAATTTTCTGATGCAATTACACTAAAGTCAGACAATCACGCAGGAGAATGTGCATGAAATACAATATTACTGTGGCGTTTCTTTGGTGCGGTCGGGGAAGTTTTTGGAAAGACATTTGGAAACATTTTCCTCATAAAACACTTAGCTATTTAAGCGATAGGATCGAGTTTCTGAAGAGATTTCACCTCGCGTTCAGCAACCAAATCACATCATGTTAACGCTTCTATCTATCAGTCTATCTACTCAATCTATCCATCTATCTATTGATCTCTCTCTAGTTGTTCTGATGATGGATTTGTCAGACTGTTGTTATAAAGAAACGTATGTGTTTTATATTTCTCTCTGCCTTCTTTAAATTGCATCTTCTTGAATTACTAAGCTGTCCTAATCGGTCCAACCTGTGCTGCGTGGAGCCGAGCGTCTCTGAAAATAAAGACCCACCGTGATGTGGATCCAAGCTCTCCTCTGAACTCGTGTGGTTTCCATTCACTGCTACTGACATCAGTGAGCTTCTCCTTCTCAATCGCTCTCTTCTCTCTAATTGACCAAAGCTGAGGCTGACTGTTGTGCTTCTCTGCCATGAACATTTCTGTCTCATTAAAAACCCTGCGCTGCATCAGAAGCTGATGGAGGAGCTGATGGAGGAACTGATGGAGGAGCTGATGGAGGAGCTGATGGAGGAACTGATGGAGGAACTGATGAAGGAACTGATGGAGGAGCTGATGGAGGAGCTGATGGAGGAACTGATGGAACTGATGGAGGAGCTGATGGAGGAGCTGATGGAGGAGCTGATGGAGGAACTGATGGAGGAACTGAGGAGATGCAATGCAGCGAGTCTGTAATAATGCTGTGAGATGAACTGTAAAGCTGGACACTTTTCTGTCTGTATGTCTTTACAAGTTACTGATGTTTTAGTAACAATAGTTTTTTTGGTAACACTGCACTATTAAGTTCCATTTGTTAGCATTAGTTAACATGAACTAACAAATAAAAATAGGTAGCACTTTATTTTAAGGTGGCTTTGTTACACATGTTATACACTATTATAATAACAATAACATATGCATAATTACATGCAAGTAACCCTAAGCCAAACCCTAACCATATAGTAAATGCATGTAGTTAATTAATATTACTCTGTACTTAAATGTATAATTACACTGTAACAAGGACATCTTAAAATAAAGTGTAACTGAAAAATATTTACATGCATTTATTAAACTTAGTTCATGTTGATTTCAGCATTTACTAATACATTATAATAATATTTAAAAGTTATATCTGTTAATATTATTTAATGGACCTGAACTAACAGTGAAGAGTTGCAAAGATGAATAAATAATGTAACAAAAGCATTGCTAGTTAATGTTAGTTAATACATTAACTAAAGTTAACTAATGGGACCTTATTGTAATTGTTTATTTTATTTTATTTTTTTAATTGATGTATTCTGTCAGTAACGAGATAAATGTGGGTCTGTTCTTCACTCAGTGTTATTTTAGTATCATTGAGATACTATTATAGTTTTTATTGTTATTTTGATTCAGTTTTTATTTTTATATTTTGCATTTTCATTTTAACGTTTTAGTAATTTTGTTGTGTGTTTTTGTCATTTTTAGTTTTTTTTTTTTATGTCTGTATAGTTTTTATTAAGTCTTAAGTTTTGGTTATTTTAGTACATCAACTATATTAAAATGAGAAATGTGGCTGTCATAGGATGCTATAGAAGTTTAAGTTTATTGTTATAAAAAATGCACACAAATACTATTTTCAACTGTTATATGAAATATGTATTTTCTAAAACATGCTTTACTTCAAAACTGTGCGAAAATCAAAGGCATAAATCTAAAGACTTTGCATGTTCCAAATTTGAGGTTGATATTTCAAAAAATTAGCTTTCTGTAAGATTATGTTTGGACCCGACCATTTAACCTTTTCTAATCATGACCATTATGTGTGTGTGTGTCTGTGTCTGTGTCTGTGTCTGTGTCTGTGTGTGTGTGTGTGTGTGTGTGTGATAACTCATATAAGTAATGAGTGTAGATTAATATCTATTCTAACACTCAGTCCTGATACAGTGCAGCTGAATAACACATGTTGAGGAGAGAAAGTCTTCTCACTGGAGATTGTTCGCCTGCTCCTTGCATGACTGATTCTCCTCCTGAATGTCAGAGCAAAGGATCGGAGATGAGAGAGTAAAACATCTTCTCCACACTCACCCTTCCTGTAGCGATTAACCTGAAACCTGAGAGAGACACACACTTATCTGACAGCAGAGAGACAGACAGCGAGGCCACTGTGTGTCTGTATAGGTGGCATGCGATGGATATTCCTCCACTTTATGCTGAGCTATTATCATAAATAAAACGCTCCATAAGCACAACCTTTTGCTCACTAATGGAATTTGTCAACATGAAAGAGTCGTATTGTTCCCGCGGCTTCTCCGTTCAGGGGTCCGGTGCCAAATCCTCCGCCCGTCTCCTGCCAGCGTCTCACGTTAACACCGGGAGCTCAGGGAATCTGTGCCATAATGAAATTACCTCCGCGCAAACAAATAAGGTCAGAGACTCAAGGAGACGCACATTATAACCCGATTCTGCTAATTAAACGACAGGTTCGTCTGCGCATGAAGGCTGGCAGCGGCCAGGATCCCAGCAATCATTTTTATGGATAATTCACTTTTTATCGATCAGATAAATGACTCCGCTTGAAGTTGTTAAACTTTGCTATTTCTAAAAGCAATACAGAGAATATCTTGTTGTCAAGGTTCCCAAAACATGGATAAGTGGAAATATCAGGGGATTTTTAAATGGGCCAAATCATCCCTTTATTATTATTATTATTATTATTATTAATTTCACACCCTCTTTGTGACCCTTGTGACTGTTAGAATTATTTTAGTATAAATATATTTAAGTAAACATATTTAATATACATATTTATATTAAAATATTCAATATACAATTAATTCCAATATAAATATTTTTAAATAAATATTTTTAATATACATAAATTTTACTTTTAATATATAATTAGTTTTAATACAGATATTTTAAATAAATATATTTAACATGTAATGTACATATCCATGTTAAAACATTACATTTTGTATAAAATTAATTATACATATTTTTAATTAAACATATTTTTAATATAATATTTATTGTACACATTTTTTACAGTTTAATATGAAATTAATGTAATATAAATGTTTAAATCAATTGATTTAATATTAAAAAAATAAAAAATACATATTTATATGAAAATATATTTAATATTAAATAAATATATTTTCTGTTGCAGCTTTATGTCTCATGTCTCTTCAGATGTGAAATGAGTTACAGCTGGATGTTTGCTGTCGATTCTCTACTGTTTTTACCTGCTTTATCATTCAATAACCAAAGGCCTTTCTCTAAAGTGTGTAGATATGAACGCTAAGAAGTTACAGCATGTTAAAGTACTTCAAGTTTCTGGAAAAAATAAAGAAACATTGTGACATAAACCTTTTAAAAATTGTGAATAGCAGGCCTGGAAGAGCCAGAAGTCTGATCTAGATAACACAGTTTCAGGAGCAGCAGTTTTTGGGTGAATTTCATGTTTTAACGCTGGTAATTGTTTTAATGCCCGGAGTCTCTCTCTGTCCCAAACTGCTGTTTAAATCAGACACAATTAGTTTTACCTTTACATTACCTTCTGCTGCTCTCGCGCATGCTATTACCTCGACTGCCGCGACCGCTCTTTTATAATTATTGACCATGACTTATTGTAATGAGTTTATTTAAGCTGGATTCAGAGGAAGGTGGAAGAGCAGCCGGAGGCGTTTTACTCTCGCAGTGGAATAAAAGACTGAGGTTCCCCGTCTTTATCAGCACCTGCCTGATCAAACCACAGCTCGTCTGCACACAATAAATGCTTTGTCAGCAGAAGCACTTTGTTTTTTTCTAGTTTTGTGTGTTATTACACGCCTGACATTCTCCAAGAAGACAAAGTCCCACAGCGAGGGGTATCAATAAATCTGACAGACCACCTATGTGCCGTGATAACAGCCTCAGAGGGACGCGCCGAGCACAAATCATATTTCATCTGCGGCTCAAACACAAACACTGATCTGCTGGAAGAACTCGACATCCTCGTGAACTCCAGACGCTTTCGGGGCCAATAATCAAACATCACTCTTATGCCTCTCATCTGTCCACAAGTTCAAATTCTGTCATTATTTACTCGTGATCCAAACCTGACAGACTTTCTGTCTTCTGGGGATCTACCAAAGCAGAGTTTTGTGTGAGAAACAGACTCAAAGTTAAGTTGAGAAATGATTTTCTTACTTTGGTATGTTTGCCTTTTTCCAGTGCAAATATCTAAATATTCTTAAATCAATATGTATTTACTTAAAAAGCAAAATGACAGAATATATGCAGTCTTGTTTTGTGAAAAATGTATCATGAGCACTGAAGAAAGCATGGGCTGAAACGTCTGCTCCCTGGTCTGTTTTTAATACACTTTGCACTTTTGTCACTTTATCACTTTTGCATATGAAAAATAAATAATTGGATTTTTGGTAGACCTTTTTTGATCTTTTTTTGCAGTGTGCGGACAAATTCAACTACCTATTGGTGAAAAATGTATTAAAATAATACTTCTGAGAGTAGTATAGAGTACTTTCTTGCTTAAAACAAGAAAAAATATCAGCCAGTGGGGTCAGAAAAAATAATCTTGTTTTCCTTTTGAATTAAGTTTACTTTTCTGACCCCATTGGGAGACATTTTTCTTGTTTTAAGCATAAACTCACTTAATTTTGATACATTTTTCACAAAACTTCAGAATGTTTAGATATTTGTTCTGTAAATCAAGACAAAAATACAAAGGAAGTAACTTATTTTATGCAGTTTGAGTTTGATTACAAATCATCTGTGAGAACTGCTTTCATGTTGCCTTCGAATCATTTCTTGATTATCGTGCCTGTTCTGTTTTTAGATGACTCTTGTGGAGTGGCATAACCTATGAAACATTTGCATTTCATATGCATCTGAATCTAAAGGCAGAAGTTTGCGGTGTTGAATGTGACGAGAGTGAAAGACTGAACAGCTGAACAACTGTGAATCACGCAGACCTGAGGGTTAACATCATACAGGAGACATTTATAGTGTGTTCAGGACTCCTTTCATATATAAGAGCTATATTTCATGGGTCTGAGCCTGGATTGTGATTGAACTCTCAGGTCTGTGTTTGCAGTCAGCACTGAGGAGCTTTGGATCAGAGCGAGTTTCTCCTCAAACTCTGACACTAATGACACATAAACGGCTCGGAGACCGTCATCTTATGGAATAAGTGTGTGTGGTTTTAAGATTTATTGGGCGCAGAGATTTTAGCTCAGTCTTAAAATAAAGGTACTTCAGTGATTCTTGGGTCCAGAAAAGAAACTCATCTTATCAGGAACAAGTTTCATGTTTCTCTGAAGAGAAAGTCCTTGTCAGTGTCAGCGCTTTGGTTTCTGACTTTAAATCATCAGATCATAGATGATTTTCTACAAAACTAGGGGATAAAAAAGTTATTTGCAAAACTTACAAACAACTTAAGATCTAAGTGCAACATCTACAACATGCTGCCAATTAATAACTTCAATTCATCCATCAGTTTGTAAAAGTAAACAAAGTAATGAACTTACAATGGAAGCCTAACGAGCAAGAAATCCTGGACGGTTTAAAAGCATGAATGTACAATATTTTTATTATAGCGCTCATTTTAACACAATGATGTATATGATATTTGAGCTGTAAATTTAGCTTGCCTTTATTTGTCCATTTAGTTGTCTGTGATGGATGAACTTCTGGTTATTCATTATATTATGTACACATAACATTTATTTTGATATATAACATATATATATATATATTATTTTATATATAGTATATATTATTTTATTTTATTTGAATCTGACACATAGCTTCTATTATGGCATCAGACTCAAAAACCCTTTTTTGTTGTGCCTGAAACTTTTATATTTAAGAGTTTACAGCTCTATACTCATGCATGAATATTGCATGTTGTTTATATGGAAAACAAAGATAATTTTCAGATCAGTTTATGAGAGGAACGGTCAGAAATCAGTAGGTGATTTGTTTTCTTAATAGATGTGGAATAGAAGCTCCTGATTCAAAAATCAAAGGAATTCTATATTTGCTTCACAAGCTGATACAAAGTAGAATTCTTTTATTTTCAAATTTAGGCCAAATTGCGTTATAAAATATTTAACTTCAGAATAAGTGCGTAAGCCGTGGGATCCGCAGAACAGATGCGTCAGATATATGGGCATTCCAGGTATCCATAAAAGGGGAATATTCAAATGAGGGAACATTAGAATATTAAATCTTGATTTATTTATGCGAGTGCCATTAGAGGTTATCATCTGGATCAGCAAACAATTTTTCAGGGGTTGAGATTTTTATGTAGTAGCAGACACATTTAGCACCGTGCCACCGAAAACATCCCCACTGTGACATCCTGCTGTTCATTGGCCGATTTCCGCCCATAAAAATGGCAGCCGATATTATAATGCAAATCCCTTATGGGAAAATACCTGCGCGATGGCTGCATATAAATGATGTGGCATTGTACCTCTCTCGCTCTCTCTCACCTTATTACCGAATTACGGAGAGCGGGGAGAGAGGGGTGAGGGGGAAAGGTGATGATGGATTCTTTGTGGATGACACGGGAAAGCATTATGAAGCCCCCGTTTGTCAGGCCAACATTAAGGGCTAATTTTGAAAATCTAGCGTGCAGTCAATTTCCTCCGGCCCGAGGGTGAAAGGTAGCGCGCTGACAGGAGGGCTAATTTCACCCTCCTTATTTACCTCTATGCATCATTTCTGAGCGCCGCGCTGACACCCCGACGCCCGCTTTAAAAATGACACCAGTGCCACCAAACGCCCGGATATTAACCACCACGTGCATGTGTGTGCGGCACGGAGAAGAAAAAGGTAAACCTGGCAAATCTATCATTTTAATAACAGCAAGCAAGGTTAATGTAGTTTACCTTACACAGGGGGTGTATAAAGGACCTGTGTGTGTGATTTTAAACAGACACATGCTGCCCTGCGACACACATGGCTGCTCTGATGGCTGTTTGTTGTGTAGCACGCAGCAGAAAAATCAAAGTCTTAATGCTATTGTGTGCCCGTAACCATCTGTCAAAGCCACACGGAGATGAGAGCGAGATTACCCAGAATAAACAGGAATGCCGGAGCGTCGGTGAGACCCTCGGGCGAAAAGACAAGACGAAGAACGAAGAGGGAAGAAAACGCTTCACGAAAGGACATCAAAGCCATTGTGATTCAGGAGCCGTCTGACGGCGGCGTTTGTAACGATGGCAATCTAACACACAGACACCATGATGACCGTGATGATGATGATGATGAAGGTCTCCAGACAGTATTTCATCATTCGCTGGAAACTTTCCCCTTTGAGACGTCAGAGGAACATTTAGTGGATCCCGGGGCTGTTCCAGAGGTGGCGAATCTGTGTAAATTTACCGTGAAGTCTCTGGAAGTGCTATTCGAGTGGGAGATTTTCCCTTTAAACCCTCATTCAGAGCCTCAATGGAGAAGATGCAAACCAACACACTGCAGCCGCCACAAAAAGAGGGGAAACAATCTATTCTGCTCTCAAACAACTGCAGAAACTCCTCTCAGATGTTCTTCTCTAATTAACCTGTTTTCTGTGGTTCTGCTAGTTTAGCAGAGAGGTCATTTAAACACTTTAATGAGATGAATGAAATCATGAGAGCTGTTACTAACCTGGTGTTTAGCATCAGCGTGTACATCCCGGGCCGAAGTCCCTGATCAAACCTCCAACTAAGAGACAAAACGTTTGTGCATTTGAGTGTGTGAGGAGAAAGAGTGTGTGTGTTTGTTTGATCAAGTTAAATAAAGTTCAAATGTGTATTTTGCTCAGAAGTGAATCACAGAATGCATTATGACAAGCTTCCATCCAAGGTAGTGGACTAAATGTAAGAAATGTTCACTTAAAGGCAGGGTAGATGATTTGGTTCAAAAACATTATTTGTCATGCTGGTTGAAAGTCTCTTCACATCCCAATAGTAATCACTAAGTGAAGTGGTCTAAATGTATTTATATGTTTTCAAATAAAAATAAAGGTGCTTCAGGATGCCATAGAAGAACCTTTTTGTCTAAATGGTTCCATAAAGAACCTTTAACATCTGAAGAAACTTTCTGTAGCACAAAAAGTTATTTGTGGCGAAAGAAGGTTCTTCAGATTATAAAAAGGTAAGAAAGAGATGGTTCTTTAAAGAACCTTTGACTGAATGGTTCTTTGTGGAACCAAAAATGGTTCTTCTATGGCATCGCTGTGAAGAAACTTTTAAAACCTTTTTTTTAAGAGTGAAGAGAGATCCGAGGGCTACAATAGGCTGTTCTACCTGTCTGTCAATGTATGTATTTGCATATCTCCACCCACCCTGTCCACACAGACATGATACGTCATCAGCACGTTCCATTACGCTTTTGCAGACCGAGATAGAATGGAAGGCGTTATTACTGTAATGTTATGCACTTTGTACTGTAATGTTTTCTCACCGGTGAGCGAGACATGAGCTAATCTGACAGCGCTGCATTCGTCTCTCATCGTGTCGCTGGTCAGCCTCTGCTCTGCCTGTGTGCGGTCATGTGATTTAGAGGAGGCGTGGCTTCGGAGAGTGATTTGCAGGGAGGGTGGGATCTTATGCTTTCAAAGCTAGCTTGCTATTGCCTCTCCGACATCACATACCCTACCTTTAATATTGAAAAGTATCAATAAAAACACTTAAATCGAATTAAATATGGACTATTTTATCCAATTTTTGGTGTGCTGTGTATTATTTGGCTAGTGATGGACTAACTAAAATGCAAACGCAAATGCGTGGCCAGTGCATTGCAAGTGTTCAGACAGTTGCACAAACATAACTTCTGTGTTCGTGGCAGATACTCAAGGGCATGATAGAGTTTCCATCAGAGAAATGGAACTCTGTTTTGTTATTATTCAGGGTAGTTAGATACAAACATGTCATTTTTAATTTGCATTGCCCTTGTGTTGCAGTTTGACTTATTTGGAAAGCACACAATCAAGCTTGTGACGTTAGAAGCATGTGTGGTTGTGTTCCCGTGAGTATGTTTTGATTCTTAGAGTACTATTTCATTAGCTTTTCTGGCTATAAATGCAAATGCAAACACAAATAGTATTACAAGATTTAAACACGTCAGTGTATTTGCATTGCATTATGAGTAGAGCAAGCTTGCATTGCTAGAAATGTTTGCATTTTTGTGCTTGCGTAGAGTATGTTTTGGACATTAGAGACTGTATTGTTAGCAACATGCAAATGCCAAACTCTAATGCTCTTTTGTGAGCAGAATGCTATTTCTATGATGCACTTATGAGTTTCCATTTAAGTTAAGATGCTGCTGCTTATGTAGCCTATGGCAGCTCGTAGTTTCGGAGCAGATGTGTTTGAGAGTATATTTATGAGCAGTGATGTCAGTATGTGAGGGCCAGCGTTTGCCCGTTTGCTGCTCTACTCCTGTCAGACTGCCACACGCTGAAAGCCCTTCCCGTCCCCGCTCTCTCAGGTCATGTTTCAACTAAATAACTATCAGTCAAACTCTTGCCCTCTCTGCTCCTGCTCTCCAAGAACAACACCTCCTCAACACCTCTCCTCCTCCGATCTGTCCATCACAGTTCCTTCACAAAAGCAGCTACATACATCCAGAAACCTGATCTATAATGTGTGAGAATTCAAGTCTGTCTACGGATGAGTGTAGGTTCAAAATAACTTGGGCTCTATTGCATTTGTGGCATCAATGTTTGCATGCATACATGAATGAATGAATGAATGAACATAAATTAACAACAACAACAACAATGCTACTACTACACCAATACTACTACTACTACTACTACTACTAATAATAATAATAACAATCATCATCATCATCATCATCATCATTATTATTATTTTGATGTGTCCCTCAGTTTATTTATTTTTTTATTACAGTTATGCACTTACAGTGGAAGTGAATGGGCCTGACAATAAACATTAAAATACACTTTCAAAAGTGAAAACCACAAGACAACATATGTGTTAACTTGACACTAGTGAGGTAAACTCTCATAAAAAAAAAAATAATAATAATAATATTCCTGTACCTCTTGTACCAGTAATGTGTGGTGTTGCAATCAATGCCAAGGTCGTGGGTTTGATTCCCAAAGAATGCATGAACTGATAGCATGCATACCTTGAATGCAGTGCTTTGGAGAAAAGTATCTGCCAAATGCATCAATGTAAACATAATAAAACACTTACTAACCTAGTCTGTTTAACATTAAATATCTACTATTTCACCTTTCAAAAACATCAGAGAGGAACATGTTTACGTGGTGTAAACTCCACAGGCATTACTGTACATCAGTAACACATGAGCAAAAGTTCATCCTAGAAAAGTAGTCGGACAGTTTAGACACTTTGCAGCTCAAATAATTAACAGCTTTTGCCTCTCATTTAAACCTCTGGAACACTGACCCGTAGACACCTTTTTGTAACTATAAATGCTATTTTTATTTATTTTTACAAACTGAGGTACGTGTTAAAATGATTTTCTGTAGTAATCAACATTGTGCTACCAATGCCGATGAACGCTGAACGCTCCTCCACAGAGCGTGTTTTAGGCTTCATCTCAGACTGACACAGCGATACGGAGGTCAGTTACTGTACCAGCTGCTTATTAAATTCATTTTATATGATATTCTATTGTAAATAATGGTTGAATTTGGAAACACACCTCTTGGGTACAACATAAAGCAGAATATTTAATCGTACTCCTGCAAATGAAAGGACACGTTTTAAATGCATTTTAATGAGTTTGTAGCTTTGCACGCTCGCCAGGCCATAATTACTGCATTATTTGGCTGCAGCTTCACGCCGTGACTGACACGTCCGGTGACAAACCGCAGGACTCTGAGACCGTCGTGTAAAGGAGAAGAGGTGAAGTCTGAGCTGACAGCAGCGGTGCTGATGATGGGGGAGACAGCTTCGGTTACCTTGACGACAAATTTATTTATGGTTGCCTGAGATGACATGTGGTAATGTTCCGTACCTGCTGATGGGGGGGTGATGGGGGTTCTCCTGTTTCAGCCTCAGTTGACAATTAAGACCTGGGCGACTGTAGCCGGAGGTTAATACTGCTCATTAAAAGAACTAGGTCATTAGCAGGGAATCAGGGCTCTTAAGGCAGCACAAGGAAGGGGGGGCGGGTGGGGAGGGGGCAAGTGTGTGTGTGTGGAGTCAAATCTGCATCTCCATGAACACGGCTCTTACATTAATTAACCTCCCTTTTCCTGGTTGAGGGAAAAAAATCTGTTATCATATATTCACATGGCTGTACACCAATTAATTGCAAAGAAAAAAGAAGGCAGTTTACCGTCATCCCAGCGGTCGCCCTGTCTGCCTGCGCAGGAGATCCATTATTCCAGGGAAGGAGAAGAGACGTGGAAAAAAAAAGGGAGCGAAAGAAAAAAGTCTAATGTGTATGATGAGTAAAATGAGGATCGGGGCAGAATCAGGGGAGGGGGACACGGGGAATAAAAGCCTCGGAAATGAAAATAAATAATCTTGGCTAATACCTCACCTTAGGAGAGCAGGCGGGGCCCCAGCCAATCAGAGCGCTTCGGAAACACCTTCAAACGCGCACACACACACACACACACACTCTTTGACCTTCAGTGCAGAGGCTTACAGAAGAAGGCCACGATCTACACACACACTCGCATGGCCCTCAGGAGACGGGCGCAGCGAGAGAGGAGATGTTCCTTACTGAGAAACAACATCAGAGCATCAGAGACCGATAGAGGACTCGCTCATCTCTGGATGTCACGGAGAGCTGAGCAAAGACACACACACACACACACACACACACACACACACATATATCTGCAGCTAAACACACAATCCAGTGTATGTGCTGGTCCTTTGCAATGTGTGTTATTATCCAGTGTGCTTCTGTACCATCATCCAGTGTAATGTTCCTGTAAAGCCCAGTGAAATGTTTGCTCTTCATTCCAGTACAGATTGTTTCTATAAAGGTCACCACCCAGTTCAAAGTGTCTCCATAAAGTCCAGTGCAGTGCATTTCAGTATTTCTGTGAAGTTGTTTTCATACAGTTTTGTAGTGCATGTAAAAAGTCCATTACTATGTTTTGTACGGTGCAGTGTGTTTCTGTAAAATCCAGTGTTTTAGTGAGGTCTATTGGGTTTCTTTACTGCTCAGTTCAGAGTGTTTCCGTAAAGTCCAGTGCAGTGCATGTCAGTGCTGAAATCTGTGTTGTTGCACTTTATTTTACAGTCCTGTTCCACATGTATATGTACTATGCATTTATTATAGTAATTACAATAACTGGGTAATATCTAGGCACTAACACTGAACCTGCCCCTAAACCTAGCCTCAACCCATGCAGTTACCTTATTTTACACTACTTTCTCAGGTAAGTACATTGTAAGTAAATGTAAGTACACGTACTGTAAAATAAAGTCCAACCTTTATAGCAACACTCTGCACAAAAACACACTGGACTTTAAAAGAAACGCACTGCACTGTAAAAAATTAAATAAAATACCACTTCAGAAGTACTTCTGTGAAGTTGATTTTGTTCAGTTGTGTAGTGTCTAAAAAGTCCAGTAAAATGTTTTGTACATTCCAGTGTGTTTTTTATGCAGTCTAGTGCAATATGTTGCTGTAAAGCCCAGTGTGGTGTTTGCTGTTCATTCCAGTGAAGAGTGTTCCCATATAGTCCAGTGCACGGCATTGCAGTGATTCTGTGAAGTTGTTTTAGTACAGATGTTTTTAGTAAAAAATCCAGTGAAATGGTTTGTACAGTGCACTGTGTTTCTGTAAAGACCATTATGCTTTTGTGCAGTCTAGTGCAATACATTGCTGTTCATTTGAGTATAGAGTGTTTCTGTAAAGATCAGTGCAGTGGGTTTCTTTACTGTGCAGTTCAGTGTTTTTCCATCCGGTGTAGTTTGTTTAGTGTGATTCTGTGAAGTTTGTTTTGCACAGTGTGTTACAGTATATGCTTTTGTACAGCCCACTGCAGTGTGTTTCTGTGAAATCTCCAGTAAAGCATTTCTGTGAAATCCTATGCAGTGTGTTTCTGTAAAATTCTCATGCACATCAGTGTTTCAGTGCAGTGTGTTTTTGTCCTGTTTGTAATTTGACTCTTTGACCTTCTGGTTCAGATCAAAGCTCAGTCGTCTCTCCAGCTGCCCTCTTCTCACTCCAAGCAACATGTACACTGTTCCAGATTCACTGTGTCGCCTGACCTTCCTCAGCGAGAGATAATTGGCTTCTTCCGATTAAAATTCAACAAATCACATAGTTTTTCCCCTTTATTTATCTCTGTTTTCCCAGATGAGTTTCCAGCCCGTGTCATGATCTGAGGACACCTCTCAACCACCGCATGAGTATTGATGGATCAGTTATTAAAATGTTTATCAATAATTATCAAGTGAAGAGAGTTTAAGGTACAGAAGTGATTGGATTTGTAATAGAGTTCATAGACTGGTAAACCTTCTTCAAACACACAAACCACGTCATATTTGTCATGAGGTTCTTCTTAATTCTCTACCAGGAGCTTTACAGATTTAAGCACTGATTTTCATTCATGTCTAATTCTCCTGTAGCAGAACTGAGAGAAACAGACGCCTCTGATGAAACGATCCAAACTTAAATGATATAATACGTCAGATTTGTCATGCATATTTAATGTGTTACCAGTTTCTAAGGACTGTAAAAACTATCTGAGGGTTTTTCCTCTTTCATCTGTTTGATTAATGCTTGATGAAGATAGACGTGTCCCCTGATCATGCTATATTTCGGTCTTAGTGTTTTTTATGAGTACAAATATGATGAAATTATCTCTGATATTGAAGTAATACTCTACTGTAGTCCACTTTTACCTCACAGGAACTTTTCACTGTGAAGTCTGTTGGTGAATTTTGTTTACGCTCTCTATAATGAATAAAAACTCTGCAACTATCTGTGGAATAATCACAGGCTGCTGTAACTCGTCTGTAATAACCGGCACTGTGTGTGTGTGTTTAACGAGCTACAGGAGGGTCTAAAATAAGAGATTTGCTCAATTAAGCAATAGCGAGTGAGCTGAGAAACACCTGTGCGTACAGGAAGCTGTTTCTCTCTGTGTGTGTGTGTGTGTGTGTGTGTGTTGTGTGTGTGTGCTAAAATCACGGCTGATTACCTTCACGAGTGCCGTCTCTTCCCCTACCTGTGCTGCTCGCTGACACACTCTCACAAACAGCTCATTAACTCATCACTGTCTGGGAAATAACACACGCGTGTTTACAGACTGTGTGACTGCTCTAATGTGGGGAGAAAAACACAGATCAGGCTTTGTCAGGACATCAGGTGGGGAGTCAGCCTGAAACAGACAGGAAATGAGTGCTGCGTTACAGGAAGTCGAGAGTGCTGCAGCGTCAGAAATAACCTTTTTAATGAAGGAATATTATTTGTCCCAGTAGAACCATGATGATAAATCCCAGTGGGGCAGTAGGTAGTGTATTTAGGGGATTTTTGTCACTTTAGGTAGCATTTTACCCCTGAGGTCTGGTTACTGAGCATGGTGGATGTGTCACAGTCATCACATTCACATTTATACATTAGGCAGATCATTTTAAAGTAGGGCTGGGTAAAAATACTGATTGTTCTATTTTAATTGATTCTCATTTTTATGAAACAATATCGATTCTTAAATCCCAAGAATTGATTAGTCTCAAGTTTCAAGTTTTATTTGTCACATACACGACTATACAGAGATTGTATAACCAGCAGTGAAATGTGAGTAAGGCAAACTCTAGTCTAGCCTGTTTTGAGTTAATCTATCCAGTAAATCGCAGTAAACAGTGTTGCCAACGTAGCAATATTAGCTATATTTAGCAACTTTTCACTGCCCTAGCAACTTTTTCTTCAAAAAGCACCTAGCAACAAATTTAGCTATTTATTGTATTAACCCTATTTTAAAGGATCTTATTGCATGCAAGGTACACATAATATCATTTCATGTATTCCCTGGTTATTGAATGCATGACTTTGTTGTTTGTAGAGCCAGCTTTGCAAACTGCGGCACAACAGCCTCAATAGCAAAGCACATTTTCCTACTGAATGGGGTAAGTTGTCACAATATAACAGCCTATTATAGGCTTTTCAGCTAAATTTACGCAGTAAAACATTTAGGAAACACAAACAAACATGCAAATGTGTAAGAATGTATACCATTTAAAACCCATGTGACAACTTGAACCCCAAAAATGTGAAAACCTGCCCCAAGAATTATGTATTTGTCATGAAGTCGCAGTTCAGTGTTTCTAACTTTATTATATAGTAATACTTAATGTATGTAATGTATGTCAGTGTGCTTTTATCTTGTTGTGATATTGAATTTTATATTGGAAGATAAATTTAACACTCTTAGGTAAATTGTACTACAGATTCCCTGTGTGACAACAAGCCCCAGTCTCCAATACACCACAAAAGAGTGACATAATGTAACAATTATATGTAATATTATTATTTACTATTACAGAAAATAATGTATCACATGCTTGAATGATGATTCCTGTGCACAGCCGGCAGAAACCTAGAACCATTGAATTTAAACTTATTAAATGGCAGAAATCCAGAAAAATGAGTAGAAAACCTCTCAGTGGAGCACAAAATACAAAATAAAGGCAAACTCCAGAAGAGAGAGCTGGAACAAACATAATATAACATTGTTAAATTGTCAGTTTTTCATTGTAGAGGTTAGTGCATCAGCCGGAGACACGACAGAAATGAACATCGGTTCAGATCACAGTAGAAAAATGATTTTAAATGAGCTTCATTGGGATATTGGGATCGAAGACTGACTCTGATATGATTTACACCTTTAAAGATGGTGATTTTAATGTTTTCTATTAAGTCATAGGATAGAAACATGAAGATGTTGTGCATACTGGGAATGATTACAGATACATGGAATTAATTAATGGTTCTGTAGACTATATATGAATTATGGTTCAATTTTATGCACCAAGACATAACATTATCAGCCTAATAGCAGGTCTAAAGAACTTTTGCCATTAACCTTTCCTCCGGTTCTTCTCTCACAGCTCCTGCCACGAGCGATGAAGACTCCCGCGCCTTTGGATGTTTTTGGATTTCTACTAGAAGAAAGTTGGAGTGCCGTGCGTCCTCTTAAGACCAAGTGTCTGTGTGAAGTCAGAAAACATCAATGGTGAGTTCAAGAATTTTCAGGACTGTGAAGTCAAAATCCGCTCATAGTACGGCAGCGACGGCACGTCCAATCAAAAGACTTGAATTCTATTTGTTTCGTTTCAAGGGATCGTGATGAAGGTCTTCTTCAAGACCTCATTGAAGTGGACGGATCGGGGAGAGCGCACTT
Organism: Schizothorax lantsangensis; assembly: GCA_027422415.1. NCBI lineage: Eukaryota > Metazoa > Chordata > Actinopteri > Cypriniformes > Cyprinidae > Schizothorax > Schizothorax lantsangensis. The sequence continues at coordinate 34,709,857 of CM049853.1, forward strand.
TCATGACAATGTCGTCGGCGGGACTTTTCCGTGTGAGCAGGTACGTGGAGTCTGTTTCAAATGTAGAGCGAGAGGGATCGAATGCTCTCAAAAGCAGAATTTTAGAGGAGATTGAAATAATGGCTCTCGGCTTTTAAAGGGAAGAGCTCATTTTAGGTTAATACGGTAAGCCTGTTGGACCCAATTACTGAAGGTGCTTTTCCATTGTCATCTGGTATTTCTCCTTGAGCAGATTAGCCGTCAGCACAAAAAACTCACAGTATCCAGGATTTGGTGCTTTTCTCTGATCTGGCTAAAATGAAGCACTTTCCAGAGAAAAGTGGAGCAAAGCGACCCAGTGCTGTGGTCTCATTAGAGTTTGCTCACCAAAATCTGTAGTTTAACACACACTGTGTAATAATCGAATCCTGGGCACCGCTGCTCACTGTTTGGCTTCTACATCAATTCAATTCAAGTTTATTTGTAAAGCGCTTTTCACGATGCAAATCATTGCAAAGCAGCAGCTTTACAGAAAATTAAAGTTTCTACATTATATTTAGTAAGATCTTAATATCTCAAGTTGATGTCCATATAGCAGAAATTTATGGTAAAAATTCAAGCAATTAGTTTATGTCATAAAATCAAACAGACGGTGAACACTATTAACAGCAATGATTACATGTTGCGATCAAACTTATAGCAACATTTGGAAGTTTTGTGTAGTTTTTCTGAGGGTTAGCATCATCTGAGGTCCTCTGAGGGATTGGCATCATCTCTTCTCAGGTGTTTGGTCATCTCAAGTCTTTGTAAGCGTTGGATCCAGACTGAAGCTTGTCAATCCCGTGGCAGAAACAGACAAGGTAATAGAAAAAAAATAGAGTAGCTGCTGTTCCAACTAAGCAAATAATTATGTGTTCAACCCAAGCAAAATAATGAAAATGTGCATTTGATCAGATGTAACTGAAGTACAATGTTATGAGATACATTATGTGAATGCTTGGCTAAAGAGATGTGTCTTTAATCTAGATTTAAACAGAGAGAGTGTGTCTGAACCCCGAACGTTATCAGGAAGGCTATTCCAGAGTTTGGGAGCCAAATGTGAAAAAGCTCTACCTCCTTTAGTGGACTTTGCTATTCTAGGTACTACCAAGAGTCCAGAGTTTTGCGACCTTATGGAGCGTGATGGATGGTAGCGTGATAGAAGACTAGTTAGGAGCTAAACCATTTAGGGCCTTAAAAGTAAGTAGTAATATTCTGTAATTGATACAGAACTTAATAGGTAGCCAGTGCAGAGAATGTAAAATTGGGGTAATATGATCATATTTTCTTGACCTGGTAAGGACTCTAGCAGCTGTATTTTGTACTACCTGTAGCTTGTTTATTGAAGATGCAGGACAATCAGCTAGCAGTGCATTACAATAGTCCAGTCTAGATGTCATGAATGCATGAACTAGCTTTTCTGCATCAGAAACAGGGAACATGTTCCGTAGCTTGGCAATGTTTCTAATATGAAAAAAATGCTGTTTTTCATCCTGACATCAGTGCTTTTTGACTAGTTCAGTTCAATTCACATTTATTTATATACGGCTTTTTATATATTTTTAAAGCAGGCTTACATAAAATACATGTTTCTACATTGCAATGAAGAGTAATGTCTTAACAGATGTGACTGTGTCAAAGTAATGTCCATATGGCAGAAACGAGTGCATGTTCTGATTATAATGATCACAACATAAGGAAAATTGGGCAGTTCTGTATGTTGATTCAGAGTTGGCATCCATTTCAAGACACAGATTTTACCCCCAAAGTAGCAATAATGCACTAAGATTGGTTTATTATTGGTTTCTAAATGACTCGATGGTTTCATTTGGATCAGTCATTTTCATCCTGACTGTAAGTCAATTGGTATTTAATGTAATCTTGGTCATATTTTCTTTAATCGTGTTTAGTTTTGAGAATGATGGCTCAACCTGTCCATACCTGGATGCACAACTGTTGAAATTTAACGACATTAAAGTGTTTCCCTCTCACTTTTAAAAGCTGATGTGTCTGTTTATTCTATACATGATTATATGGTTTGCTGCATGTTATTATTTGCATATATCATGTTTCCCCTGCTTGCATCCCACCAGTTATATGTAAAGCATCAGAAAATCCTTTGGGACGGAGTGATGCTTAGAGCCTCATGTTGGCCTGTTAATGTTGTCAATTTTTTGAGATGTAAAACATTTTTGGTTTCAAAAGTATTCACACCCTTCCTGGCCGGTTCCTTCTGCACCCGTTCTGTCGTTCCCCTGTTCCTCGGCTCGTCTATCTCTGTTTTTTTCTCTCCTCGGCTGTTCCCCTGCGCTCAGCACTTCCTGCGAGCCGTCACCTAGCACCGACCGCAAGACATTTCTCTTTGTTACCGTCTTCGCCGTGCTCTCCGCCCCTCCTTTCTCGACAAACTGCCTGGAGTGTGCATCGTTCACGGGTCATTACTTTTCAAAGAAATTTAAGCACGGAATGCCATTTAATTTTTCCGAATGTATTCCGTCATTAGAGATCTGAGCTGTCAGAGTGATACCATTTTTGGTGTGATGTGTTTGTTGCCTCATTTCTTTTAATTTTACCTCCATTAGCTTAATTCTTTTTTAATATTTTCATCTAACGAACTTTACAGTTCATTTTGTTTGAGTGTGTGCTAAGCGAGTTTTATGAAGCAGGCAGTTGGCTTTTCCCATTTGTGGGGCGGCAGCGAAGGCGCCCGGTGCTTCTGTCAGCTTATTTTTGGCACCTTAGCTTGCGGTTCTGCTTCTGTGCCTTGATTATACAAGCAAACAACTGCATGAAGTTCATTAAAAATAAGCAGCAGCTAATTAACCTGAACTTCAGACAAACCGCCACTGTCATCCAAGATCAGTTTGGACCATATTGAATTGTTAAAGATTTGCAACCCCCCCCACCACCACCACCACACACACACACACACACACACACACACACACACAGATGCACATGCATTCGCTAACTCTTTGTCTTGATGTCTTCACTGAATGCTCGCAGTGTGGGCAGCGCTGATTAGCTTAGCTGGGCATGCTAGCGGCACTTTCCCCCCACCGTGTTTATCTCTGCTGAGCTGATGGGCCGCTGCAGTGTAATGGTGTGTTCAAGCGTCTCGGCCTCATAAAGGTTGTTTTGTACCCTTCTGTTGAGAGGTATCGACATTTACATGCCGCATGTTTGACATTTCTCCCGGGCCTCGGCGTCCGTCTCGACTCGCGCGTGTGTTAGTGTGCATTTGATGTGGCCTTGACTCGCCGGTGAAGTCTATCTAAAACGCTCCTGTGTTTACCCAGAGGTCGAGAGATACTCCATTAGCGAAACCCTCAAGCCTTTTGTTCATGTAATTTGCTTAATTACTTCGTATCAGCAGACATTGGAGATACGTTTCACCGTTCAGATCCTCAGGGAGCGTTCTGTCCGTATTTATTTTATTATCTATCTTTCGTTATCATATTTTAACCATTCTCCATCTCACGTGTCCGGCGGTATTAGCAGCTTTAGAGAGAGAGAGAGAAAGGAATTATCGGGGAATGAATTAAAATTTCTCCAAAAACAACAGAGATCAGAGCAAGCAGGTGATAGAACACACACACAAACACACACACACACACACACACACACACACACAGGGTAAATGAGAGGGGGAAATGGAGAGGGCCGTTGGGGAGACGGCAGCAAAGTCAAGCTATTGGATTACTGTCCCCAGTGAATCACTCCTCAACAATCTCTGTCTGTCTCTCTCTCTGGTTAATTACTGGGATTTTGGGTTGTTCCTCCACGGGGCTCATGACTGTGTTTGTCTGCAGGGTGGGTTTAGGGAGGTCTCGACACCCTCCTCTCACTCCTATATGATCTCTGTCTCTGTTATATTCCTTCTGAGACTGTTCGGGGTCACAGGGCCAATTTCAGATTGAATTATCTTTACCTTACACACAAGCACACACAAAGCCGTACTGTTCACAGACTGTTTGATTTGTAGTCAGTGTGCACAGGTTTAGATCAGTCCGCCACTTCTGAGGATGAACTAGTTACTGGCTTGGACCATGTTCACAAGGTGTGTTCAGAAACACTCAAGTCACACCCACTTAAATCATACATACTCAAACCACACCCACACAAAAACTCTTGAAGCCACACCCACTCAAGCCACACTCATATAAACACTCCTCAAACCACACCCACTTGAGTAATACATATACAGACACACACAAAACCACACATGCAAAAAATCTCAAACCACACCCATTTAAAACACTACCCAGATCACATCCACTTGAGCCACATATAAACACGCAAGTTCCACCTACTTAAGCCACACACATAAAAAAAAAACTTCAAGCCACACCCATATAAACACTCCTCAAGCTCCACCTACCTAAACCACACCCACATAAACACTCCTAAAACCACACCAACCCATAAACTCCTGAAGCCACACCCATTCAATACACTACCCAGGTCACACACACTTGAGCCACATATAAACAAGCAAGCTCCACCTACTTAAGACACACACATAAAAAATCCTCAAGCTACACCCATATAAACACTCCTCAAATTACACCGACTCAGGCCATACTCACATAAACAATACTCAATCCACACCCATTAAAAGACACATCAAACCACACCCCCTCAAATCATATATTTAGACACATCTCAAACCACACAAACACAAAAAGTCAAGCCCACGCAAAACACTACCCATATAACACCCATCTGAGCCACACCCACATAAACACTCCTCAAGCTCCACCTACATAAGCCACACCCACTTAAATTATTCATGCTCAGACATGCCTCAAACAACACCAGCACATAAACACCTGAAATCACACTTAATTAAAACACTATCCAGATAACACCCAATTAGCGACACCCACATAATCACTTGTCAAATCACGCCGACTCAAATCATACATACTCAGACACACCTCTAACTACATCCACACGAAAACTCATTAAGCCACACCCAATCCATACATTACCCAGCTCACACCCACTCAAGCCACGCCCACATAACGCTGCTTAAACCACACCCACTCAAACACTGATCAGACCACACCCATTTATAACAACTCAAACCACACCCACGCAAAACGCCAAATACAAAGTCATAGGCACAAGAGCAGTTTCTCCAGCAGTGCTGCTTGTGTTTACAGGCCCATGATCAGGATCAATCTCAGGAAGAGCAAACAATGGCATATTAACTGCCACACAGTTGGATTTGTGTTGTGGTTTGTCTAATTTCAAGGTGCTTCACACAAACGCTCAATCACCGTGACACACGTCACATCTGAAGTAAAGCGAGATGCCACTAATGTAACGTTATTATGCGTTACAGCCCAGCTTGTAAATTATGATGAAATTTCACATCTCCTCCCGTTAATGCAGACGTATATTGAGCCAATTCAAGACAGAATAAAAATGACTGTTATTATCTTCGAATAAAAGTTGGGCTGACGCTATGTGAGACATCTCATAATTATCAGGACCCTCATATCCATTTAACCGGCACTGATATGAAGGAAAGCAGCCGCTGAATGACAGTGAGTTCATTTAGAAAGACCATCAGCTAAATGACACTCATGCGACGATCAGTAACCTGCCAGCGTGTCCCCGCGGAGGGATGACAGGTGCTCGTCTGGAACATTAAAACACACGCTAACGTCACACACAGGACACACATGTGCTTAACAGGCCGATACGATCACACACTCTCCTGTGTAATGGCTTCTCCTTCTGAATGCATAATATCACTTAGCGCAATATCGATAATAACAGTGAGATTTCAGAGCTGGTTTGGGGAGGCTTTCGCCGTTATGAATTCTGAATGTATTCTCAAATTCCACAATAATGGTGGATGTTTCAAGTCCATTTGCAAGTTCTTTACCACAGAGGACTGAGTGTTATGTTATTAGATATGATTTCTGCTGCTGTGGTGTTTGGTACTGTACAAACACTCAGTACTGAACAGAATCACAGTCAATGTGTATTTGAGTTCTTTGTGAGGTGGCTATAAAGCTCTGCAGACCATTTTTATATATCTTTTTATAATTTTTGTTTGTTTGTTTAATAACCTGCAATTTGGTAAATAATGAAACTACCCATAATCCTGTAGAGATACATAAACAGAGAAGCCACTGTTGCCTCCCCAGCTAACAGGCAACATCCCCAGAAGATTCCAGCAATGCCCTCTCAAAGTTATGAACAAACGGACTTCCATTAATGTTAACAGAACATTTGTTCAAAGATATTTGGTCTTTAATAACATTATAAAAAAAAAAAAACAATTATACATTGTACATGGAATGTTAATGTTTTAATTGGACGTGTTTTTTAAATGTTACATTTTTTTTAGAATGTTCAGAGAACATTCAAAAGTAACATTTGCACAATGTTTGCAAAATGATACAATTTAACATTCCCTTAATGTTTTCTGTAAGAGTTTAACCTTTTAAAAACTGCATGTTTTGAAAAAAAAAATCTTGGAACGTATTTTTGGTAGCTTTTGATTTATGACCAAACAGAGAAAATTGGGTATGATCAGGTCAATCATAAGTTAATAAAACAATGTTTAAGTGTTGACATAGTTACTGTCTTGTGTCTTTGTAGGTTGAAAAGCTTTACGTTGAAGAAGCTTTAGTTACATTATGCATAAACATCCACTTTTATACAAACTATAAATAATGGATGTAAAAAATGGCACAACCAATGGCTAGGTTATGGTTTTGATTCCCAGAGATCTCGTATAGGCCTGCTGAGCTATAATCCAGGCTACACATTCAGCACACTGTGAGCACTTTGTATAAAAGCATCCGCCTATTGCATAAATGCAAGCATATGTTTCTCTGTCTCATCCTAATAGAGAAAAGTGAGAGTGAGATGTTAAAAAAGGAGAAAGACGCATGGTTCGGAGGGTGTCTGACAGTACAGTATGACGCCGTATAAACCCTAAACATGTTGTTTTAATAATACAATAACTTGTGCATTACAATAAGCAATTTTAATTCCATCTGCTAAGTATGACAACATTAGCATATCCATTTAATTAGTGGCGCGCGTTAAAGTCGTCCTGCGTTAATCACCTTCCTGAATGTGCCTCTGTCTCTCTCATGGCAACTTTCTCTTTTATTTTTATCTAACGAGATGTTTTTCTCTCTTCTGATGCAGAATAAAGGTGTTTGTTATGACGGTTATATTTCTGTTCTCAGTTCAGTAATCAACCGCGCTGTCTCTGCATGAACAGTGATTTCACTAAACAAAATCATCGGCTAAATCTATTCAAACACTCACATTAATGGGGTGGATTTGAATGGATTTTCATATTAAGGCTCATAGATTCTGTCAGCAATTTATTAATTGCAACAGAGGCATCATTGTTTGCCATTTTGACACCGGCTCAATTAGAGCACTATTTAGAGTTAATTAGATTATTCTGAAAGCATTTCAGAAATGAGATTTATTGTCCGAAATGAAACAACATGAAAGTTCATCTTACAAAGGAGCGGCAGTGATACTCGCAATAAAATCCCATCGAGCGCTCTTCATCTTTCTTTCTGTCTGTTTCTCACACACACACACACACACACACACACACACTGAGTGCGTCTCTTATCTTTAGTATAAATGCATGTGAAATGAATACGGCTCTTGAAAATGGAAGCTGCTTCACTTCAGTAAATGTGTCTTTAGAGATGAATGACAATCTTGTTTGATGCCTCTTTGGAGGAGTAAAAACTTCTCATTTAAGTCTTTAATAGAAAAAAATGAATGCAACATTCTTTTTCTACATCTTTTTTTCCTTGCAGTTCATGCTTAATAATATCAGAAGTTTCTGGAGGATGTTAATCATATTTGCAGGTGTTTGAACCTGAAGTGCACATATATATTAGTACATTTGAATAGACACTGAAACAATATCAACGTACTGACAGCATCTACAACACATTTGTGACTTTTCAATGTTGAACAAGGTAAATCTGTTTAAATTTAATGCCAATAGATGATTGTATTTATCTTATTTGTTATGCATACAATAAAACCAACCTAAGAACTTCAAAAGATTCACATATGTAAATTTGCACATCAAAGTGTTTCAGATTGCCTTAATGTACAGTATACATACGATTGTGATGGTGTTAAATAGTGTAAACTCTCTTATGTGTAAAGTACTGTGTAAAATGTGAGTGTGTGTAAAGTCTGATCTTTTGGTTAAACAGTCCCTGCAGAGACGTGGTCTTCACCTCTCAATCCATTAACGGCAGAAGCTTCACCTGAAACACAGCGTTTCTCCATCTGAGCCTCGCTGCCCTCCTGGAGTTTATTCAATAATACATGAGGAGTCATGAATTATTCCTCCTGCTGGATTACAGGTTATTAGAACTAAAAGACATGCATGTTTCGCAGGGAATTAGTAATGTGTGTTTGGTTTAAAAGGGTAAAAAGAGCTTGTAGTGAAAGCTGCGAGCAATCAAACTTTGATGTGAAATATTACCGCATGTTCCTCTTCGGCTCGTAACACTTGCTCAGATCTCGTCTGGCTCGATCTGTAGAGTTTTAAAATCTTTATTACTGTTTTAAACCCATGCACTGTACTGATACTGTTCTTCCTTTTCAAATCATGGATTAGGAGCTATGGGTAATATCTCCATATTCTTTCAGAATATGCCAACAGTGGTTATCATTAGTGATTTAACACATCACACAAGAAACATCACAAAAACATTGTACTGGAAACATTCTTACATCATTTGGGAAATCCTTCCTTTCTTTGTGGGCTTTTCATGTATATATATATATATATATACTACTGTAAAATATTTACAATAAACAATAGTGTCAAAATAGGCACAGACTATATTATGCAAGTATGGGTTTTAGTGTATTGCAGGGTTAGTAATGTTAACTAAAACTGAAACTGAAATTTTAAAACGTCAAATTAAAACCATAAAACAATTTTTGTTATTTGAAATAAATATATATATACATTTTTTTTCAGTTAACATTTTATTTAAAATAACAAAAATTGTACCTTATATATGTTATATTTTACTGTATATCTTATTTTAATTTAGTTAGATATACTAAAATGACAAACAAAAAAATAATAGTAATACTAAAATAGTATAAAATAGTAAAATAGTAATAAAAATAGATGGACATGGAAAAACTACTAAAAATGACAAAAACACAAATGACAAAATTATAAAGAAAATAAATGGTATTAGTAATCTCAATGATACTAAAATAACAATATATCACAAATTTATGAAAAAATAATATTTTGACATTTCTTTCAAACCCCTTGTATTTCGTGTCATTCAAACACATGGAAATGTCTGAAGGCTTTTTGGACTCTTCTGAAAGAAGATTGAAATGCTTCCAGTTCAACGACTGCATGTGTAAAGATAAACACTGCTACAATACTTCACTTTTGTGACTGGAGCAGCTGTTGATGTGTTTGTGACGTTTGACTTATAAACTTGCTGATTCAAATATCAACACATGTCCTGCAGGCAGCAAGATTTCACATCGAGTGTCGACCCAAAACAGAACCAAATTGTTGAGTCACGACCCACCGGTTGAGAAGCAGAGGTCAGTGACGTTACGTTACGTTTCCTCTCACCTTTAACAACTATTCCCTTTAGTTTCTCGTCACATCTGTGTCCACCCGCTGAAGAACAGAGGAGAGCGTCTTCATCTTCATCATCTCTCTCAGTGCTGGTGTGACGGGTGGGTGTTTTTACTGTCTGTTAGTTACTCATTAGATTTATCTCTCTCTCTCTCTCCATCAAATAAGTGACACACTTTTTCACAGGCCCTGTTCGTCTCATCCAGAGCCATTTCTCATTTCTACACTTCTGTGTTTTTCATTTGGATTCTCACCGGCCACAAACCCAGAGGAGCCCGGAGAAGTGCTCGCCGTCACCAAGAGAGGCTGTTTTACATTAAAAATGCTTTTGAGCTGAGGTAACATCATGCTTTAATAATGTACAACACCAGGCAGCACGGAGCAAAATACATTTTTAATTACTAAAGTGACTAATATCTAAGGTTCTGCTTTGAGGTTTTTGTTTCATTAAATATTCATGTGTTTTTTTCGCATTGGTGCATCTGAGCCCACACCTGGAGTTCAACGCTGTGCTTTTTTTGCCAGAGAACGGCACATTTACACACGTACTAAACACGCAACACACCTCTCAGGAACCGGATAAACGCCAGACCTGTCATTCCCTCCCAAATCCACCCACAATCCCCTGAAACACATGACAGAAAACCTCTGTGCGACTCGGTAACGTGTTCTTTCTCCCGATATGATGTTGACGCTCATCAAGGTGCCATTTCAGCTTAAAATATGAATGCGTCTCGCGTGAACGTTTGAACGTCTTTTGTGTTTTGATGTTCTTATTGCCTTCAAAGAGAACAAAGACTCGTCTGTGAACCTGGAGCAGGTGAAGCAGATTAAAGGTGTTTAATCTCTAATATTGGGCGATTAGTGAAAGTGAATTTGTGGTTTTGAAGAGGACTGGATTAGACATGGAAACTCCTGCCGTAGGGAAGATTAGAGCTGCTCTCATTTCAGCCGACATGACGACTCAGGCCTGATCTGACTCACGTATTTCACTGAAAACCCAGCCATTCATTTTACCTGTATTTTTTTTTTTTTTTTTTTTTTTATACTTATAAATGTCATGTGTGATTGGTTTGCAATGCAACTAATATCATCATTACATGAAAGCTTGTGACGTATCACTATGTTTACATGCACACAATTTTTCATCAATCCGAATGAATCCAATCTGATTTCAAACTTCTGTTTATATGAACCCTAAACATTGCAATTTGATTCATGTGTTCCTTTAGAAGTGCATTACATGTATTCCGAACAAAACTTAAGCACATGTGCACTGTGCAAGTCGTCATGCTTGGTTTTGTTTCTGTTGATTTGCTCAATCAGATTGACTGAGTTTCTTTGGTCTGATTGCACCATCATTTCAGTTATAAATGTATGAAATATAGTTTTTTATTCACGGAAAATCTTTGTGCTGCAGCCGTTCAATATGTTCAAAATGGCACATCATGCTCGGTTGCAAAACACACAAGAACATTGATGTTTGTTTCCAGGGATGTTAAATCTGACGTGACATGTTTAATTTTAAAAATGCAATACTGTGATGTATGCACCAACATTTCACTGCAAAAAAAATAAAAAAATAATTATAAATTATTTGCAGTATTTTTGGCTTGTTTTCCAGTACAAATATAGTATCTAAATGTTCTTAAAACAAGAGATTTGAGATGCAAACTGATAGAAGATATTCAGTCTTGTTTACTTAAAAAAAAAAAATCTAATTTTAGTTTTTGCATAAAACATCTGTTTTATTATTATTATGTATTATTTAATAAATAAATACATCTGCAAGTAGACTAAGATAATAATCTTGTGTTCCCTTTGAAGTAAGTTTATTTTCTGACCCCAGCAACACATTTGTCATGTTTAAAGAATAAACTCACATAATATATATATATATATATATATATTTTTTTTATTATAAATTTTTTTTCTTCAGAAAACAAGACTTTATATTTCAGTCATTTGGCATCTCATTCGTTCATTCATTCATTCATTGCAGTGTTGAGCACAATTACTCAGAATTGTTATTTTTTAATTAAATAAAATACCATAGTCAGGTTAAAACCATCTCCACTGTCAGGTGTATGTATATATTCATATTTAAGTAATTCATTGAATCATTAACATAACTTGCACAGTTTCCACATCTTTCCTCCTGTATTCAAGTCAAATCAAACTTTTATCAGTAGAATAATTGTAAAGAGGTAAAACTGTGTTTCTCACTTGTCAGTGTGAAGATGTTCATCAGATGCAGCAGTGAATAGTTTAACTCTCCATATCAGAGTGTTCTTGTGATCTAACAAACAGGATTCGATGTCTGTTATGTGGATCCGGTCGAATGAGTTTTTAATAATAGAAAGAAATTAGAAGTAGGTTGAAAAATCCTTGGATCGTTGTCCAGTTATCCGTGATGTAGCTCAGCATCCTCTCTGTGTGGATGGACAGATTAAAACATGAACATATCAGGACCCTAACAAAGCCTCACAAAACTTTAATATCCGAACATGCAAAATTCATATATTGATGCTGAAATAATGACTGTGTTGAATTACAGTTAATGGCGCACCAATTAACTGCAATAAATAATGAGGTTCTGCTTTTGAAAGCCAGTAAGATGAACGCAGAGAACTAACACAAACGCCTTCACCTCGCCGGCGTCCGGTAATGAGTGTGAAACAATGTTTACGGCCGTCCTTGAACTCCAGTCAGTGTCGTGTGATTTTCATTAAAGGTGACAAGAACATAAACGAGTCCAGATGAGTTTGAGTCTAGTTTAGAGACCACCAACTTAGTTAATAAAGAGGCAGATGTGCCAGCGATTGTGTCGAGCATCTTTGAGAAGAACAGTCATGTCGGCCCAACGTGGCACACACAACTTTACCATTTACCGTGTTTACTGTGAGTTTGATCCGAGACGTTTACTAGACTCTCTCTTTGAATACAAGAGGTCACTGAAAAAAAAAAAAAATGTGATTCAATAAAATTAACATGTTTTAAAAAAATATTTCTTAAATCATGCTGCAAAAAATATGTTATTGTATTATATAGTCTTGCTTTCCAGTACAAATATCTAAAAATATTAAATCATATATATATATTTACTTGAGAAGCAAAATGACTTAAAATATTAAAAAATAGAAAGAAAGAATCAAAATTAAGTGAGTTTATGCTTAAAACAAGAGAAAAAAAATGTAAGTGTGGTAAGAGAAGTAATTTTGTTTCCCTTTGAATAAATGGCAGATATTTTTATTTCTTATTATAATCATAAACTCACTTTATTTTGGTAGATTTTGCAGAAAACAAGACTTAATAGACCTAAAAGTCATTTTAATTATTATACGTAAATGTATCTTGATTTAAGAATCAAGGCCAATAAATATATGGAAAATAACGTCATTTTTTATATAAACTACAGTCGAAAAGAAAGTATTTATTTATTAAGAAATGAATACTTTTATTCATTAAGGATGCAATAAATTGATCAAAAGTGACAGTAAAGACATGCATGTTACAACAGATTTCATTAGAGCTTTTAGATGTATTTTTTGGCAGTAATTGTGTTGCATTGTAATACTCCGAGTCAGTGCATGATGTTAGTGTTGGTTTTCTCAGCATGCACTACGATAGGAATATTTATTGCATTTGCATTGTTTGACAGTTTGTAATGTTTAGTTCACATTAATTGTATTCTGTGGTCACATACGGTAAACATTATAACCTTTTATTATTGATTTTCTTCAGTATGTGTAAGTTTCTCTTTGGTCTCTGCACAAACTGAAACATTGGGAGAAAAATCTCTTCAAAGGAATGAAAAGCGGTCAAATGAAAACCAGATCTGTCCACAGGTATTTCCTCTGTTTAGCTGCAGATGTTCAGTCAGAGTCGTCTGTGCTTTGAGAGTCAATCATGAGGAATATCCTCCTCAAATGTATGATTACATTTATTTACTTAGCTATTTAAATGCTTATATTTGACCATATATGTCATACTTGCGGCAGCTTGTTATGATTAAAGACAAATCAAGCTTTATTTAAAAAAAAGTGATAATTAAACCATGAGCAAAACATTGACCTCAACATGCAACCATAAAGGAATATTTATAATAAGTCAATAATAAGAACTAATTCACGCAGCATGAAGCGCTAGTCGAGTTAGTTTTCTTCGTCCTGTGTTTGAGAGCACAGAGAATATTGTATGCTGCTGCGTCTGAATCAGTACAAACCTGTTCCATCTCTCTGTCGCTTTTACACTTTCATGTCTTCTTTTCCGTCTGTCACCATCACAGATGGGCTGAAGTCACAAACTTACAGTCCAGAATGTGTTCAGATTTACCTGACCAGACTCGCTAGAGAGACAGAGAGAGTTTATAAACGCTGAGATGAAGTCACGTCCCGACACACATCCATCTGCCACCAATACAGCGGCTCACATTCAACACAGACCTGCTCTGATCTGACAAACACATCCAGAAGAACAGCAATCACTGCTCAGTGGATACTTTGACATTTACATTTAGTCATTTAGCAGAGGCTTTTAACCAAAGCGACTTACAACACTCTCAGAAATAAAGGTACAAAAGCTGTCACTGGGGCGGTACCTTTCCAAAAGGTACATTTTTGTACCTATTAGGTTCAAATATGTACACTTTAAGTACCGATATGTACCTTTAAGGTACCAAAATGGACCCTTTAGGTACAAACATGTACCTTTTGAAAAGGTACCGCCCCAGTGACAGCTTTTGTACCTTTATTTCTGAGAGTGAAACGAGGACAATGGAAGCAATCACAATCAACAAAAGAGCAATGATCTGTAAGTGTTATAACAAGTCTCAGTTAGCTTAACGCAGAACACGTAACAAGTTTTTAATTTTTTTTTATTATATAATAAACAGTTTTAAGAAAAAAAGAATAGAGCAAGCTAGTGTTAGAGGCCATTTTTGTTAATTATATACTGTGATAAAAAGAAAACAAATAGATAGAATTCAAAAAGAATAAAGAAGCTACCCAGCAGGCACCAGACGTCTATGTAACGTCAGGTTGACGTTGGACATGACGTCAGACAGACGTTGCATTTTGGTTGAAAATGAAAATCGGGTTGACGTCAATATTTGACATCAATATTTGACGTCAACTTGACGTTGACTTAACGTTGGATTTTGGTTACACAACCTAAAAACAACAAAATCTCAACGTCAGCTGACGTCGGTATTGGACATCAATTTAACATTGACATTAGACGTTGGATTTACATTGGATTTTGGTCACCCGACGTCGCAACCAAAATTTAACCAAACATCAACATCTTATGACGTTGTGTGCCTGTTTTGTGCCTGCTGGGTAGTGTTAGTTTTTTTTTGTTTGTTTGTTTTTAAGAATGTAATTAGAATAGAGAGTGCTAGAGTTAGAGGGTCACATAAAGATGGAAGAGATGTGTTTTTAGTCGATTCTTGAAGATGGCTCAGGACTCGGATTGAGTTGAGCAGGTCATTCCACCAGGAGGGAACAGTTAATGTAAAAGTCTGTGAAAGTGATTTTGTGTCTCTTTGGGATGAACAATAAAGCGATGTTCTCTTGCAGAACACAAGCTTCTAGAGGCACATAAGTCTGAAGTAATGAATTTAGGTAAAGGGGTTCAGAGCCAGAGGTGGTTTTGTAGGCAAACATTAATGCATTATTTTTTATGCAAGCAAGCTATTGGTAGCCAGTGCAAATTGATAAACAGAGGTTTTAAAAGGTTTTTTTTTTTTGCTTTTAAAAGCTCAGGAGATGTAGAGGAGTTTCATTTACATGTCAACTTTGCTTCTTTTGAAGTATAAAGGAGAGCAGCCCAGATCATTTGAAGAGAAACGGTTGAGTTCATATTGAAGTGTCTGGAGTTTTGACTGTCTGAGACATCATTGAGATCTTCTTGAGACATGGGAGATTGATTTTTATTTTACTTTTTCTCTCAGAACATTGGAGGATCAGGAGTCTCAGTTTGACCTTGATCATTTGAAACAAGACATTAAATATATCTAGTTTGTGATTTTTCCAACCCAGGCTCATTGGAAATACGTGTCTCTACATACATTTTGCAACACCGTAATTATGTATGCAGCATTCACGGCAGTTTCAAAGTGTCAGAGAGTGGCTAAAACACAGTTTTGACTGTTTTTATTCTGAGACATCATTGAGATCTTCTTGAGACATGGGAGATTGATTTTTATTTTACTTTTTCTCTCAGTAGAAACATTGGAGGATCAGGATTGGTAAATTCATACATATGAAGCTGTATATGTGACGACAGTTTGTTTTCAAACGTGCAGGATGTTAAAATTGTAGAAGTTTAATCTCTGTGAGAAAATAATCAAAACTGTTCCTGTCATACTTCTTAGAAGTGGTCAAGTTTTACTGCCTCAGTGTTCATTTCAACTGAAACTGATGAATCGTACAAAGGTACGTGTTATCAGTTTTGCAGAAATGTATGTAGAGACACGTATTTCCAATGAGCCTAGGTTGGATTTTTCAGTGTCTCTCATCTCTTTCTCTGTTTGATTAGGAGACTGTAGAGTCTTAAACACACTCATGTGCTTCACATGTGTTTCCTGTGACACGCAGTCAGGATTCTTCTTTAGGAGTTTCTGAACATCCTCACACATCACATCATAAAATAACTTACACTTCTGCTCAAAAGTTTAGTTTTGTATTCAGCAAGGATGCATTAAATGAATCAAAAGTGACAGTAAAGACATTTATAATGCTACCAAATAAACTTTTGAACTTTCTATTCATCAGAGAATCCTGAAAAAAATAAATGTATCACAGTTTCCACTAAAATATTGTGCAGCACAACTGTTTTCAACATTGATAATAATCATAAATGTTTCCTGAGCAGCAAATCAGCATATTAGAATGATTTCTGAAGATCATGTGACACTGAAGACTGGAGTAATGATGCTGAAAATACAGCTGTGCATCACAGAAATAAATTACATTTTAACATATATTCACATAGAAAACAGTTATTTTAAATTGTAATAATATTTCAAATTTTTACTGTTTTTTACAGTATTTTTGATCAAATAAATGCAACCTTGGTGAGCAGAAGAGACTTCTTTCAGAAACATCCCAAATGTTTAAATGGTAGCATATGCTTTATTGGTGTTGTAGAAGATACTTTTAATTAGTTTGCATGTTCATATGATCCTTGCATGAGATGATGAGAAACTTATTTGGCTTCTTGTCCATGAAGGAGGCCTTGAGCACAAGACTCGACTCAGCTGGAACTAGATTAATGCATGCTGTAAAATTGTTAGTTGATTATTTCTGATGCATTAACCTTACTGTAAAGTCTTACTGTAAAATCTCTGGTTTTCATTTCACTGATGCTTCACCGTGACCTTCATCTCTGATCTAAGCAGGATAGGAACTTTCTATTGCAGCATTTCTCTTGTTAATGCTCGTTAGGATCACTTGCTTGTGTTGCATCTTTTAGAAACTGTACAAAAGTGTCTGTTTAATGAATGAATGTAACAGCGCTGAAGCCACCTGATCATTGAACACCTGAACTGAATCAATCAGACGTGATAGACAGCTGTCAATCGCCAAAATAGTGAAATATTGTAAGAATTAGAGTTCTTAGCATGATTTTTCTCTCTTGAGGACATCTTTCTGTATCTCAGAAGCGTCTGAATTCAGATCGAGCGGTCAGTACATCCCTCTCCATCATCATCAGAAACCCAAACTCTCCAGGTTAGTCTCAAACAGCTTGAACACGCAAACACACGGACGCTTGAGTCCTGACAGTAATGCTGAAGAGCCAAAAAACTGCTCTGGTCTGGAGCCCCTCCTCACACGCTTGTGTGTGTGTGTGTGTGTGTGTGTGTGTGTGTGTGTGTATGTGTGTGTGTGTGTGTGTGTGTGTGTGTGTGTGTGTGTGTGTGTGTGTGTGTGTGTGTGAGTGTGAGTGTGAGTGTGTGTGTGAGTGTGTGTGTTTCCCATGAGGTGTTCCGGACATGCTGGCAGTCAGGCTCCGATATCACCTTCTCCTGACCGGAATTTCGGCATTCCCTGTTGAGACTTTTCCATCTGTTTCCCACAGTGAACACACACACACTCCGAGCTCTCGTGTGGAATCTGCTTAGAGAAGCTCCATTGAGCCGCTCCAGTGTCCTTAAACGCAGCCGGACACACACAACTCAACGCTGCTGAAACTCAGTTTCCATCTTCAGAACCTGCAGCTCATGAAACTGATTCATGAGTTTTCCCTTAAAAAACCTGCTGTTTATCTTATCTGCTGGTTTTATTTTGTTGAGTTTCGTAATTCAGATGATGCTTGATTGCTAGCATCGTCACAAAATGTAACTATATTATCGCTCAGCTCTTTATATAAAGTTGGACATATAAGTGTGCACAACATTATCTATATACATACAATATAATACAGTGTATTCGCAAATAGCAATACTTTATTGCAAATCCCAACTGCTTGATTCCTTGTGTCATCGCAAAATGTAACTACACTGCTCAAAAAAAATTAAAGGAACACATCAGATCTCAATGGGGAAAAATATCATGCCGGATACTGATATGGACTGGGTAATATGTTAGGAATGAAAGGATGCCACATCGTTTGATGGAAATTTAAATTATCAACCTACAGAGGGCTGAATTCAAAGACACCCCGAAAATCAAATTGAAAAAATAAATAAAATGATGCAGCAGTCTAGTCCATTTTGCTGAAATTTCATTGCAGCAACTCAAAATGGTACTCAGTAGTTTGTATGGCCCCCACGTGCTTGTATGCATGCCTTGCAACTAATGAGACAACGGATGGTGTCCTGGGGTATTTCCTCCCAGATCTGAACCAGGACATCACTGAGCTCCTGGACAGCCTGAGGTGCAACCTGGTGGCGGCGGATGGACCGAAACATAATGTCCCAGAGTTGTTCTATTGGATTTAGGTCAGGCGAGCATGGGGGCCATTCAATGGTATCAATGCCTGCATACTCTCGCCAAATGAAGTCAGGCATTGTCGTGCACCAGGAGGAACCCAGGACCCAATGCACCAGCGTAGGGTCTGACAATGGGTCCAAGGATTTCATACCTAATGGCAGTCAGAGTGCCATCGTCTAACCTGTAGAGGTCTGTGCGTCCCTCCATGGATATGCCTCCCCAGACCATCACTGACCCACCACCAAACCGGTCGTGCTGAACGATGTTACAGGCAACATTACATTCTCCATGGCTTCTCCAGACCCATTCACGTCTGTCACATGTGCTCAGGGTGAACCTGCTCTCATCTGTGAAAAGCACAGGGTGCCAGTGGCGGACCTGCCAATTCTGGGATTCAATGGCAAATGCCAATCGAGCTCCACGGTGCCGGGCAGTGAGCACAGGGCCCACTAGAAGACGTCGGGCCCTCAGGCCAACCTCATAAAGTCTATTTCTGATTGTATGGTCAGGGACATTCACACCAGTGGCCTGCTGGAGGTCATTTTGCAGTGCTGGCAGTGCTCATCCTGTCCCTCCTTGCTCAAATAAGCAGATACCGGTCCTGCTGATGGGTTAAATACCTTCTACAGCCCTGTCCAGCTCTCCTAGAGTAACTGCCTGTCTCCTGGAATCTCCTCCATGCTCTTAAGACTGTGCTGGGAGACACAGCAAACCTTCTTGGGATGGCACGTATTGATGTGCCATCCTGGAGGACTTGGACTGCCTGTGCAACCTCTGTAGGGTCCAGGTATCGCCTCATGCTACCAAATGCAAAACTAGCCAAATGCAAAAATTTGTGAAAAACAGTCAGAAAAGATAAGTAGGGGAAAAAAAGTCAGTGGTCTCCACCTGTAAAACCATTCCTGTTTAGGGGGTCATCTCATTGTTGCCCATCCAATGCACCCATTGTTAATTTAATTAACACCAAAGCAGCTGAAACAGATTAACAACCCCCTCTGCTACTTAACCGACCAGGGGTGCGTTTCCCAAAAGTATCGTTAACTAACTATGGTGGTAAGTCCCATTGAACTCTATTGGTAATGATGGAACTTGCGACCATAGCTGGTTTTGGGAAACGCACCGCAGATCAATATCCCAGGAGTTTAATTAACTTTAAGCTATACTCTGAATAAAAAGTGTTCCTTGATTTTTTTTGAGCAGTGTATATTATCGTCCAGCTGTATTTTGATAAATGCGACTGTATGTAACGAAGATATTGAGATATTATAAACATTAACATCATGATTTTCTATAAAACTGTTTTGAAATGCATACATAAATCATTTTGAATGGATTTTTAATTAAAAAATATTTACAATAAAATTAATTTGTTTACATTTGTTAACTAAATTAGTTAACATGAACTGACAATGAAAAATACTTCTAAAGCATTTATTAATTTTAGTTATTGTTAATTTCGACATTTACTGAAACATTATTAAAATCGAAAGTTAATATTATAATGCTATTAAATTATTTTATGGACCTGAACTAACATGAACTAACAATGAACAGTCATTTTTATGATCTAACATTAAAAATAGATTAATATTATACAATTATGTAGTTATTTAATGGACCTAACTGACATGAACTTATAATGAACAGTTTAATAACTGTTTAATAAGTTTAATAAATTAATAGTTTATTTGCAAAAATAGATAACTCAGATAAAAATAAGTGTGTGTGTGCTTGTGCATGTGTGTGTGTGTGTGTGTGTGCGTGTGTGTGCGTGCGTGTGTATGTGTGTGTGAGTGTGTGTGTGTGTGTGTGTGTGTGTGTGCACGTGTGTACACTGATCTGTCGTCTGTCTGTCAGGCGTTTGTTCTGTGACTCAGAGGTGTTTGTATGAACACACATCACACAGAGCTTTAAAGAGCTGTCTCTGTCTCTGTGTCTCTCTGTGTTCAGGTGAGCAGGTGAGACGCTCGCAGACAGGAGTGTGTGTGTAACCCTGAGGGCCGCCGCGGGCGTGTGTATGTGTTTGACTGCTGACAGCTGCTTCACACACACACACACCGTCATACAAGCACATAATAACCAGGATTCCTCTCTGCCCGTCTCTCTCTCTCTCTCTGCCGCTGCAGTGCATAACAAATTACACTTAATAAGGTTCCTCTCACCACACTCATTCCAGCATTCACATCCCAATTTCAATTTAGTTTCTAATGTCGGAATTTCCCACCATGTATTATATTGCAATATTATAGCAATTGCAGCAAATGTGAACATTAAATTAAAAGTATTAGCACGAAATTAGTGCAGAAATCGGCCAGTTTTCCTCTGAGCGCCTGATCGCTTGCTCACTGAAGGGCCTCGTGCTTATTTCATCTGTTTTCTGAAATTTATTCACAAAAGCCTTTATTTTAATCAAAAAAGTGAAGTATGTGTTAGTGCTGCTGGGTCTGTGCTGGTCACAGTGATACACACACCCTGCGGTCCATCACCACACTGACCGCTGATTTACTGACAGTCACATGATCATCATGACATCAGCACTGCGTGTGTGTGTGTGTGTGTGTGTGCGCGTGTGTGTGCGTGCGTGTATGTGCGTGTGCGTGTGCATGTGCGTGTGTGTGTGTGTGTGTGCATGTGTACGTGTGTGTGTGCATGTGCATGTGCGTGTGTGTGTGTGTGTGTGTGTGCGTGTGCATGTGCGTGTGTGTGTGTGTGTGCGTGTGCATGTGCGTGTGTGTGTTATGGTTTGTAGACGGTTGCTCTCTCTGAAGTCTGTAAATCAGTGTGACTTCTTCATGCCACTCTATTATCTCACATAGACATGTTTTTTTTGTATTATCATTATTATTTCTAAATGGTTTAATACAATGTGTCTTGATTCAAGAATGTTTAGATACTTTGTACTGGAAAAAGATAAAAATACTAAGTAATACTAAGTAACAAAATATTTTTTTTGCAGTGACACTTCTGTTTTAACAATGCTCAAGATATATATATATATATATATATATACCCACTGTCCTCCAAAAGTTTGGAAACACCCCTGGCAAAGTGTGGTTTTGGACGATATCAGCATAAATCCTTATCATTTTTTGGTGCAAATACTGTACATTAAAGTAACTTGACATTATAATTGAAGACTACAGATTACATAATAATGGCAATATATACATGTCAAAGTCAGACATGCCCCTTTGCCAGCTGTGATGCCTGGTTACTGGTTTAAACTTGGCCCAGGTTTTTAATAGATTTTTGGCTCAGCACACCTTAATTTTACATTTACATTTATGCATTTAGCAGACACTTTTATCCAAAGCGACTTACAGTGCATTCAGGCTATACATTTTTTATCAGTATGTGTGTTCCCAGGGAATTGAACCCGTGACCTTTTGCGCTGCTAACGCAATGCTCTACCACTGAGCCACAGGAACACTGCTTCAACAATTGCTTGCCAATTAAGTTTAGAATACAATGAACCAATTGGAACACAATTTAGGTCAGATAGTTTAAAAATATTAAATTTAAAAAAAATTCTATGTATAAACTGTTTATGTAATAAAATATGTTTTCATAGTTTGTGTTGTCCCTTATCAGTGCAAAATTATCACAAATTAAAAAGGATTCATGCCAATATTGTCCAAATCCCCACTTTTCTAGAGCGTTTCCAAACTTTTGGAGGGTACTGTATATATATATATATATATATTTTTTTTTTTTTTTTTTTTAAGAAGCAGGAATACTACTGCTTCTTACTTTTTTGACTCTGAGATACGCACAATAATTCCAATGTACCTGTACTATCATGTACCTGTGCAAATGGCAATACATCTCAAATCAAACCAAATCAAATCATGATATCTAAATGAAAGCACACACATTGTACTGTGCTGTTTTACTACAAGGAATTAAATACATCAGAATTAAGAAGCAATATCATTTATAATCTAAAAGTTATGGACGTCTGGAGGAAATTATATTACAGACATTTAACATGTTTAAAATTACACTTTTCATCCTATATTATTAACATATCCAATAGATCTTACTATAACAGTAATTGTTTTGTGCTTGGACAAATGTGTACAGACTGCTAAGTTTTGTTCAGCATGCACCGATTCCACTTCTGTTTCTCAGTGCTCAACACATGTAAGTGAACGCGGGTCTGGACATATACCTGAGCTCTTCCAGTGTGTTCTCTGAGCTCACGGAGCGGAGACGGTGACATATGGCATCTCTCTCTATCTCTGTGCCGCTTTTTCTCCGT
>CM049853.1:34737711-34835211 GCA_027422415.1 Schizothorax lantsangensis
ATTAGAGATGTTGAGACGCTCTTCTGCTGAGACGGAGTTTCGTACGCAGCGTCTTGCGTGAGACGATAACACTGACGTCTCACTTTTGTAGGATTAGTTGGATTGATTTTTCAAGAGCGTTGGGAACAGAAGAAGAAAAGAGGACTATCATATTAGACTCTAAAGTGTTATTATGAAAAATAAATTATGATTGATTGGTGCGGTAAACATTAGGGGTCCCTGGATAGCGTCCACTTCATTCAGGCAATCAGATCAACATCAATTTCCAATGTCATTGTGAATGTGTAAACAGACTCTTATAAACACACAAGTGAGTCTCTGAGAGAAAGTTTCGGAGAAGTAGCGCTTCATGCGATCTGTTGTGTGGATCTTTATGCAGAATAGCAGCCACGATTCGAAGCCTTCATCCCCGTGAGCAGGTATTGATCTCCTCGGCGTCTTTGATCGCAGATCTCACCTGTCTGGGATCATAAAAACTCAACAGCCTCCGCTGACCTGCGGACAGAGATTAGCACACGTAACTAACCCGCGTTAATGAGCTATAGGTGCTAATGCGAGAGGGGATCTGTCTAATTAACTCAGATCAAAGACAGGAGCGTAATCCCTAAACAAACCTGCCGATCGGAATACGCTATGAGACGGAGCGAGACTTCAAACAGGACCGGGGAAAAAAACAGACCAGCTGAACTTTTTTGACACCTTGTACTTTTTAATCATATGCGTGCATTGATATTTCAGTGTTCAGAGGGGATGAGCGTTACCGCTCCTGACAACCTGAAAACGCTGCAGACTTGCAGTGAAATGTGAGCTTGCAGACAGGAGAACCGACAAACCCCAATTAACTCATATATCAAGCAAACACTTGCCTAGTTTTGGCATGCTAAAGTACACTTATTAAACCTGAAGGTGGGGGATTTTGACCAGGGCCCGTATTCACAAAACATTTCATCTTACCACTAAGAGTTCTCCTAAATAGCAGTAAAAAAAATATCTGAAAACCTATTCACAAAGCTGCTGAGACAAACTTGTACTAAGGAACAGAGAGAAGTCTTAAGCTCAGAGTAAAGGGGGCGGGGTTTACCTCGTTGCTATGGATGACGTCAGCATGCTTACTAACTATGCACACTGTGATTGGCTGATAGTCCCTGTCAGAGATTTATTCATAGAAATAGTGTAGAGCGCGATATTATGTTGCCATATTCAAATAAAGATTTAAAATAAAAATGTTAATTACCACATGCAAATAAAGATTTTAAAATGCAGGCTAAGTGTCACTAATTAAACAAGTATATGTTCATCTTATTGTCAGCCTCTTACATGTGTGCTTCTCATAAACAATTAGTGAATATGCATATAAACAGCCTTTTAATTAACAGAGTAGAATAATCGTTGCTGATAGTAAGACATGCAAACGTAAAGGAAAACCAAACTGGACTCAAGAACAGCTGTTACTTCTCCCCTGAGTGGTTTATGAAAACAAGGATGTTATCAAAAGAAAATCTGGAGTTGGGATAACCTCCAAAACCAAAGGCGATACCTTTTTAAAAGCTCATTATCATCAAATGTTTCTAAAATGTTTATGATCACCGACAACGATGAGACGGCCTACAGAGAGGAGGTGAGTACCCTGACTAAATGGGGCCAGGAGAACCACCTCTCACTCAACATCGACAAGACCAAGGAGCTGGTGGTGGATTTCAGGAGACAGAGCAGAGAACACACACCCATCTCCATCGACAAGACACCTGTGGAGCGGGTAAACAGCTTTAAGTTCCTCGGCGTTCACATCACCGAGGATCTCACATGGTCCACTCACACAGATGCAGTGCTGAAGAAGGCACATCAGCGCCTCTTCTTCCTGAGACGGCTGAGGAAGTTTGGAATGAGCCCCAGCATCCTCAGATCCTTCTACACCTGCACTGTGGAGAGCATCCTGACCGGCTGCATCACCGCCTGGTTTGGAAACAGCACCGCTGGCAACCGCAAAGCTCTGCAAAGGGTCGTGCGATCTGCCCGCCACATTGTTGGAGGTGAGCTTCCCTCCCTCCAGGACATCTACACCAGGCGGTGTATAAGGAAAGCCAGGAGGATCATCAAGGACTCCAGCCATCCATCCCACAGACTGCTCTCTCTGCTGCCCTCAAGGAGACGTCTCCGCAGCATCCGATCCCGCACTAGCCGACTAAGGGACTGCTTTTTCCCTCAGGCTATCAGGCTAATGAACAGTCAGAACTAATTCACCCTACATCACACTCCCACTCACACAACATGCCACACACTGCACTTTACCGCTGTTCTACTGGACTACACGCACACACTGCAATAATACAACCTATCTGCTATCACTGGATACCATACAATGCACATCCACGACATTGCATATGTATAATCTGTTGCACCTTTGCACAACTATCTATTGCACAACTAATCTGTTGTATATGTATAATCTGTTGCACCTTAACATATTACTATGTATAGATGTGTACATAATGTAGAATGTGTACATACAGTGTATTGGTAACTAAGTATGTCTGTATAGTACACTGTGTATATTGAGTATGTGTATGTGTATTTTGCACATTGTCTTCTGTACAGTCTGTAAATATGTACTGTCTATATGTAAATTGTTTTGTTTTTTTTGCACTGTCTGGAGCACGCTCTCAAGAATTTCACTCACCAAGGCACTCGTGCTGTGGTGATGTGACAATAAAAGTGATTTGATTTGATTTGATTTGATTTGTTCCGAAGCAGATTGCCAGCAACAGCTATTTTAGGATAGTTATGATTTGGTCTTAGTGACTTAGGAGTCCTCTTCACTGCTAATGTTTCACCGATTTAGGAGCTAGTTTTAGCGCTAAAGCGCTTTGTGAAATACTCTTAGAGCAAACATTTAGGAGTCCTAAATTTAGGACTGACACACCCAGATTTTCTCCTAAATCGGCAAGTTATGAGCTACTTTTAGCCTTAAGATGTTTTGTGAATATGGGCCCCGAACCAATAAGAAACCACCTAGTAACCACATAGCAGCAATGCAAATCAGCTTTGCAACCATTGCAACACCTAATAGTGACTTTGCACAGGCAAACATTGGAAAAAATATATTTATTATTACCATTAACCAATTTAATTCACATTTGACACTTTTTTTTAAAGAAACAAACAGGTGATTATTTCATCCCTAATTTTATTTGTGAGCATGCATTCACAAACATATCAAAGCCTGAACATGCTTGCATCCACACGCACACACATGTCTATTTCTGAGCTATTTAATATTTCCTCTGCACGGGTTCATGGGCCGAGGCCAGAAAATCGTGTTTCTGTAGTGTCCAGCTCTTGGGACAGTTACACACCAAATGTGTAATTTCACAGCTCTAATGCACATTTGCACAGTGAACACCTTTCCCACAAACTGACTCACACTCACACTGACTGGGGTCATTCTCAAAATCACTACAGCCAATCAATTAGACACGGCCGCTGAGAGCCGGCGGACACACACACCGCAGCCGCACACCTGCGACACACACACACAGAGAGAGACACACACACACACACACACTCTCACTCTCACACACACACACACACACTGCAGCCTCACACCTGCGGCACACACACACACACACACACACACACACTCTCACTCTCACACACACACACACACACACACACTCTCACTCTCACTCTCACACACACACACACACACACACACACACACACACACACACACACAGAGAGAGACACACACACACACACACACTGCAGCCTCACACCCGCGGCACACACACACACACACACACACACTGCAGCCTCACACCCGCGGCACACACACACACACACACACACTGCAGCCTCACACCTGCGGCACACACACACACACACACACACACACACACACACTCACACACACACACACACACACACACACACACACACACACACACACAGACACACACACACACACACTCACTCACTCTCACACACACACACACACACACACCGCAGCCACACACCTGCGACACACACACACGCACACACCATTAACAGCCCATTTCACACACCTGTCTGACACACACACACACACACACCAGATCCATGACAAACACTCTCGTGAGAAATATCATTCAATAAACAAATTGAATAAAGCATAAATAAAACACAGTATAACTTACTGAAAGTTTCAAATAAAAATACTATCCAGTTTGGAGACCAATTATCACAAACACTTCTGCCTCTCTCTAGATTATAGATGGATTTAAAATATGGTGAGAAATATCATTCAATAAACAGCCAAACTGGTAAAATAACAAGCAACTGAATAAAGCATAAATAAAATCTATTGAGATATATCCCTCTGTTAGAGTTATAAGCACAGATATATTAATAGATAATAAAAGTTATATAAGTATCGTTTTCTTAACTGTTAGAGTTATAAGCAGATATATTAATAGATTACTGAAATTCTGTTTCAAATAAAAATACTAGTAATATATACTACTAATATCAGGTATTACACATATGTAATGATATTTAGTTTGGAGACATAGTACAATTCATTAGAGTTCACCTGCTCTATTATCGTGGTTGTACTGTTCTACTTCTAGCGCTGCTCAATGATCACAAACTTTTGAATGCTAGACTTTGTTGGCATAGATGCATTAGATTTAAATCGTATATGACCGCCATCAATTCGTCAGTGAATGAAGAGGTATCATAGATCACAATAATGGAGTTCCTCAGGCTCAGTAAGGGCCGTTACTTTTGCTTTACATGTTACCCTTTAGGAAACACGGGGTTAGCTTTCAGTACTAATAGCTCTAATTTCTTCACGGCCTGGTGAAACACACCAAATTGAGAAACTTATGGAAATATGATATAAAATACTGGATGGTATTTCTTATATGCAGAGGTGTTAATTATGCTAACAAGTCTAACAATGGCTGCTCTATTCTTCGTTAATAGGTGTGCTGTTTAATGATCTCTCCTTTGAACGTTTTGCTCCATTTTTTCTCTTAAAAATAATTAAAGTCTTATGTCAAATGCAAAATATCACTATTGAGATATATCCCTGCAGCAGCTGTTAGAACCAGGAAGAGTTAGCCCGGTTCTGTAAGCACAGATATATTAATAGCCCTGATAGCTCCTCATAAAGCTCTTAGCATTATAGTCCTTACGTCCGCTGCGTTCTACTCTATTTGATAATACCTAGAATATCAAAATATGCGGGCGGCAGATCTTTTTTATTTAGCTCCCAAACTTGGAACAATTACCAAACACTGTTCGGGAGGCAGACACACTCTGTCGTTTAAATCTAGATTAAAGAATCTCTTTAACCTGGCGTACACATAACACACTAATACACTTCTATTACATCCGTTAAAGGATTGTTAGGCTCATTAATTAGATCAACCGGAACCGGGAACACTCCCCATAACACATAGACTTGTACATATAAAAAAGCACAGCTAATATAGTCTGTTTCTTTCTTATTCTGTTTTAGTCCGTGTCTGGATCAGATGGTGGATGGCGCCGGGAGAATGCGGCCCAATTGTCGGCGGAGGCCGGACCCCTGGTGAGCCCCGGGGACATATATAACCTCGACTTAAAATACAATAAAACTAAAATAAAACAAATAACTAAAAATATAATAAAATACCTAACTTATTATTATTAGAAATGCAACAATATTACAATAGAAATATAAAACATTTAAAGTCTTAATTAAAACAATAAATAAACAATTTCTGGCCAGAGGAGAACTACTGAGCCTGGAGTTTTTTTCTCCATTCTGTCTCAGAGGGAGTTTTGGTTCCTTGCCGCTGTCGCCTCTGGCTTGCTCAGTTGGGGACCTTAATTTCTAGCGATTATTAGATTTCACAGATACTATTTCTATATTAACACATCTCTGAATTCAATAATGAAATGCCTTTACTGAAAATTAGTTTAATCTTATTATTATACATTACTACTCTATATATACTGTTAACTGACACAATATACTATATAAATAAAGGTATTACTAGACATAATAAGTTATAATAATAACCATTATTATTATTTGTGGTTAATTATTAATACATTAATTATAATAATTAATTATTTTACAACAGGTAATAATAATAATAACAATGCAATTACTAAGTAAATAAGGAATCTAGCATATGTGCAAGTTTTAAGGTAATTATCTTCATTTATTGGGGATTTTCTTAGCAAATAAATATTGATACATAAATTCAGTAGTACTAGAATCACTTTTATAGTATTATATTACAGAAATATATTCAATTCAAATGTGCTTTACTGGCATGACACATAAGCAATGCATATGATTGATTGATTGATTGATTGATTGATTGATTGATTTATTGATTGATTGATTGATTGATACCTAGACAAAATCTGAGGACTTTTTTAGATTTCTGCACTGATTTTAGGAGCCAATCTGTGCAATTCTGCATTAATACACTGAAAACATAAAGAGATGATACTTAACTCTTATTAGCTGCTGAATAAACATATACAAACCAAACAATTGATGTGCAGGCGGTGTAAGATTCATTATGAAGGATGTACGTTTAATTTCTGCCAAAATCACAGAAGGTTCTTCAGCATCGTGCGGGTTGATATTCCACATGAACTCATAACAGCGCTTTAAAGCAGTCAGTGATCTGCAGTCATCGGTTTCTCAGCTCGTCTGATTATCATCACGTTCATGGGAAATTTTGACACTTCAGACATAAAAGTGGCACAATTTGAGGCCTATATTTGAGAGTGACATGCTTCTGTCTGTTCATGTCTGCGTGTGATAGTGCTGTTAATATCCTAATGCTGCGGTAACACAGTCATTATCACCAGACGCAGAGGTGTAAATGATTTATCCCGTATAGATCTGTGATCCGAGCTCATCGTGTCGGGAAACAGACAATGAGGCTCTTTTAAGCAGCAGCATGTGAAACACCGTTCAACCCCTCGAGAAAAACCCGGCTCGCAGGTGTAGATTTACTCACGTCTCTGTGCATTAAACACACTCATGTCCAGAAAGAAAGGCCTGACCTAAATATGGCTGAAAGACACAACGTGTGACCTGCCTAAAGCCTCGAGAAAGTGGCCGTGAGCCACGAGCCACTCGGAGAAGATGACAGCAGATGGAAGCCATATTGTCCAGATTTGACCCGAGTGCAGTCGCCCAATAGGTCACTAAACTCTGGTTTCATTGCAGCGGCGCCGTGATCGCTCTAATTAAAAGCTCTCCTGTGATCCGGATTGTTTTGTCAGTCTTGCTGCATTAATAACATTATTACCTGTAGGTGATGTTCTTTCAGGTCACGCTGGAGTTCTTTTATGATGCTTTGAATGCAAATGTGACCAGCGGCTATGAAACAATCTGTCTGTGTTTATTTGCAGAACGAGCCACAGGAGAAATGAGCTTCTGCTTCAGAAAGCTGCCGCAGGATCTCAGGTACAGCACACCACACATGATTACTCTCTTAGATCTCTTCTATTTGTTTAGAGAGAGAAAGAGAGAGATTAGGTGTAAACAGGTACATAAAACATTACAACATTACATAAAATAAGTGACAATTATGCCAAAGAACAAATCTAACTAACTTAATATATATATTTTTTTTAAAGTACTATACATTTCCCCCTGGTTTCACAGACAAGGCTTAAGCCTAGTCCCAGACTAAAATGTAATTCTGAGCTGTTTCAACTGAAATAAACTTGCACTGATTGATCTTAAAACATAGCAGGGCCTTTGTTTTGTCTCCAGATGCACACCAGTAATGTTTTTTCTAAGACATGTTAATAAAAATTACTTAAATGTCCTAATTGAACTATGGCCTAATCCTGGCCTAGTCTAAGCCCTGTTTGTGAACCCGGGCCTTGAAGTACTAACTTTAAAGTCAAAAGTTTGGAATAATTAAACATTTTAAAATTGTTCTTCTGCTCACCAAGGCTGCATTTATTTGATAAAAAATACAGTAAAAAATGTTAAATATTATTACAATTTAAAACAGCTGTTTTCTATGTGAATATATTACAAAATTAAATTTATTTCTGTGATCAAAGCTGTATTTTCAGCATCATTACTCCAGTCTTCAGTGTCACATGATCTTCAGAAATCATTATAATATGCTGATTTACTGCTCAAGAAACATTTCTGATTATCATCAATGTTGAAAACAGTTGTGCTGCACAATATTTTTGTGGAAACGGTAATACGTTTATTTTTCATGAAAATAGAAACATTTATTTGAAACATCTTTTTTAACATTACAAATGTCTTTTCTATCACTTTTGATCAATTTAATG
Organism: Schizothorax lantsangensis; assembly: GCA_027422415.1. NCBI lineage: Eukaryota > Metazoa > Chordata > Actinopteri > Cypriniformes > Cyprinidae > Schizothorax > Schizothorax lantsangensis. Next base: position 34,746,025 of record CM049853.1, read on the forward strand.
CATCCTCTCCTCACTTCAGTGAATATATATATATATATATATATATATATACCCTTTTAATCTTACCCCAAACTTTTGAATGATTTATCACAGTTTCCACAAAAATATTAAAATCAAAAACTTGAGCAGCAAATATTATGCATAGATGCATATATGCATATTAGAATAATTTCTGAAAGATCATGTGACATTGAAGACTGGAGTAATGATGCTGAAAATACAGCAATAAATTACATTTTAACTTAATAATATTTCTGTTTTTACTGTATTTTTTAGATTGAGCTAGTAAAAATTAAAGATTTTATATGGACAGATTTGCCTATTATCTTCCTTTCATTTTCATTAATTTGTGAGTTATGATCACAGATAGATGGACTCAGTCCGCTGTAAATACTCTTTTCGCTCACATTGTTATTTGGTTTTCCTGCAGTGTTTTACTGTCTCTGAACGTCTCTATTCATATGCTCATAAATTCATCCTCCAGCATTAATATCAGTCAGCCGTGAATCATTGAAACGCCATCATTCATGTCAGTTTCTGCTCTGAATCGATTCTCTCTCTAATGACCGGTGACCCCTGCACACTTCAGCTCAGTTTCACTGCAGGACTCCGGCTGACCGAGACTCAGATCCACGCTGCACAAACACACTTATTTATTAACATGCATGCTAATGATATTTGCATATTCAATGCTAATGACGATTCACAATGGAGAAGTCTTGGCTAATTTGATCAGTCGTCATCATTTTTTGAGGAACGGCACACATCATTAATAAAAGAACAATGTGTGGACCACCGCAGGGACGCACGCTCTGGACGCCGTCATCATTAGACGGAGGAAAAATATACATATGAATTAATGTTATTTTTTCACTTTCAGTTACAAGTAAAATTACTTTCAAATGGGTTATATTTGCATTTCTGAGAGTCGGATTGTTCGTGACAGGAATCAGCTTTACTCTGACCTTTTCTCTGCTCAGAGGGTCAGAGGTCAAAGGTCAGCAGGACGTGACTTCCTCCTTTGCTGATGCACTGAAATGCTGCAGTAATTATGAGATGAAACATGATCTGAGAAGTAGATTACAGTTACATTTTTAATTATGTTCTGTTCAGCACAGCACAAGAAAAGTAGTGTTTACGCGCATATTACGCCAATATATTACAATACAGGACAGTTGTTAAATTGTAATAATATTTCACAAAATTACTGTTTTACTGTGTTTTTTCACAAATAACAAAATAATTTAAAGGGAATCAAACCTATGACCTTGGTCTGATTGAGCTACTAAAAATGATAGATTTTAGATATTATCTCATATTAATTTTCATTAAATTGTGAGTTATGATCATGTATAGATGGACTCACTCCTTTGTAAAGACTATTCTGTTCTAGTAAGGTTCTCCCAAAGCTATGAACAAACGTTTGTCCAATGACATTAACATTCATTCAATGTTATCTAGTCTTTAATAATGTTCTCAAAATGTTTAGACTTCATGTTTTAGTTGGACATCAAACATTTTTTAGAATGTTGCTACTTTTTTCAGAATGTAGAGAGAACATTCAAAAGTAACGTTCTCATAATGTTTGCAAAATGATCAAATGGAATGTTCCTTTACATTCGCATAACAACAAATAAATAAAAACATTAAAAAAAAGATATTTCAGAACATTCAGAAATATTGTTTTCATAACTTAATGGGAACATTATCAAAACGTTCCAGGAACATATGTGTGTTATCTGGGCAGTCAGAAATGAACAGCTAAACATGAGTTCCAGTCATCAGAGTCAGATCTGACGTCACACAGCAGCAGCGAGAGCAGAAACTCACTGTGGATTGATTCTGTGTCTCATGAGAGTTCATTCAGTAGAATCTGAAGCGCACGGATAGTTTGAGCTCTTTATCACGGCTCTGTTAAAAACCTGAGCTCTATCACATCAGCTGCTGTTTCTGGAGACCAGCACACCTGTGACACCAGCTCAAGTCAAATGTGTTTTACACATCATTACATTAAGAAATGGACAATTTACACTCTCAGAAATAAAGGTACAAGAGCAGTCACCTTGTCAAAAGGTACACTTTAGTAGCTTTTAGGTATTAATATGGACCCTTCAGGTACAAAGGCAGCTTTTGAAAAGGTACTGCCTCAGTGACAGCTGAGAGTCTCCAGATATAAAGTCAACATGAACTCAGAATTGATTTACTCTGAGTGATTCATTGGTGCGTTTTTTTTGGTAACACTATTTTAATGGTGTCCTTGTTACACATGTTACGTACTATTATAAAAACAATAAATTATGCATAATTGCATGCAAGTAACCCTAAGGCAAACCCTAACCCTAACTCTAACCATATAGTAAGTAGATGTAATTAATTAATATCACTCAGTACTTAAATGTATAATTACACTGTAACAAGGACACCTTAAATTAAAGTGTAACCCAATTTTTTAAAGACTTTTTAAGATTTCTAATTTTGTATCATTGATGTACTGTTAGAGATTTCATTAATATTTTGAATTAGATTTTCTTTATATATTTTCAGTTTTTTATTTTGATTTTTTTAAAATTTGTAACTTTTTTGTGTGCTTTTTGTGTTGTTAATTTTCATTAGTATATATATTTTGTTTTCGTATATTTTTCGTTTATTTTAGTTATTTTAGTACTTCAACGAGATTTAAATGAAAATGTGAAACATTGCCTTGGTTACTTGACATAATTTATTTATTTTTATTTTTATTTTTATTATTTATTTATTTTATTTTATTTTATTTCAGTTAATGTCTGTTTTATTTCAAGTAATTGACATTTTTTACATGGATTTCGTTTTAGGTAACAATAATAATCCTGGTTCTGGAAAAGTTCTGGGAATCAAAAATGAACGTTCTTAGAACACTTTTGGAATCAAAAGCTGATATCTGGCTTTGACAGCCTAAGTCTTCGAGTGTCTTGTGGAATAAGAAAATAAAGTGTTTCTGGAGCATATTCTGGAATAAGGTCTTTTCCACAAGTCATGCTGTTGGATGTGTGAGAAACCCCAGGAAACAGACTGGACGGCTTGTTTTCATATAAGTTTGTATTTTTCTGATGCAATGGTGCCAAGTTTCTTGGGTTGATTTTTATTTGCACAGAGGAACAGAACGGCCCGTTAGCTTTTTGTGAGTGTGTATGTAATCTCTGGGCTTTAATTGGCCTCTCTTCTGTGTGTGTCGTGAGTTCAGGAAAACACACACATGAATCTGGACAGAGGTTTGAGAGAGAAAGACACTCGGGGTGTTTCCAAGCGTGAAGAGTTGAGCTGATATTTAAGGCCGGCCTATTAGCAATTAAAGCTCAGGAAACGCGGGGTCATTACGGCGTGAGCGGCTCTGTCCCCGTGTGTTTCTAAACACCATGTGTAGCGCTCGAGAGGTGATGTCACCCACCTATTAAGCGTTTGATTGGCCGTTCTGGAGGTATTAGTTAAGAGCACATCTCAGGAACCGTGTTTAATGAGCACCAATTTGGTGTGGATATGATGAAACAGGCAGAGTTTCTTATAATAAAGAAAGCTCTTTGAGAGGGGGACGAGCGCCGGGTCGTGATAGACATGAGATGCTGGTTTTGTGGCAGTCTGCCATGCGCTCTGTGTTTCAGACGGGTTAAGGAGCAGCGCGACCGTCATTATTTACCCCAGATCTTTCTGCTTTAACTCCTGCCATATGGAGAGCAATCAGCAGCTCTGCTCCAAAACCGAAGGAGACGGCAGGTCCAGACGTCACAGGCCACTTCTGACGCTGACCGCTCTGAAAGGTAGACAACAGCGCTCTTCTGGGTTTAAGACAGAGGTTTTCTGACTGGAGAGTCGGTGGAAAAGTTTAGAGAAAAACAGTAAATAAATATATAAATGTGACCATGGACCACAAAACCAGTCATAAGGGTCAATTTTCCAAAATTGAGATTTATACATCATCTGAAAACTGAATAAATAGCTTTCCATTGATGTATGGTTTGTTATGATAGGACAATATTTGGCTGAGATACAACTATTTGAAAATCTGGAATCTGAGGGTGCAAAAAAATCTAAATATTGAGAAAATTGCCTATAAAGTTGTTCAAATGAAGTTCTTAGCAATGCATATTACTAATCAAAAATTAAGTTTTCATATATTTGTGGTAGGAAATTTACAAAATATCTTCATGGAATATGATCTTTACTTAATATCCTAATGATTTTTGGTATAAAAGAAAAATCTATAATTTTGACCCATACAATGTATTTTTGGCTATTGCTTCAAATATAGCCATGACTGGTTTTGTGCTCCAGGGTCACAAATAAATAAAATAGGAAAAGCAAAAATAAATAAGAAGACTACAATACATACATACATACATGAAATTAGAACAATAAATTGATTAATACATTTATAAAAAAATAAAATTAGATTCAAATAAATAAGTACACTCTTAAAAAGACTGGATTATTTTTTCATCCTGAACACTGAGTTTACTGTAAAGAAGACAGGTTAATTTGACTCGGTTTGCATTGATAATCATTCATAATCAGTGACCCAACAGTGCTGGGTTGAGAATTCAGATGTAAGATAACTAGTTAAATTTGGCCTCAAATGTAAGTTATTCAATAGTTTTTCAATAATGTTCAAAGTAACTTTTAAAAATAATTTTTATTTACCTGAATAAGGTGTATCATTGTTGATTTGCCAGTCTTGTTTGCACTTTTCTCACTTTTGCATTTTGTCTATTTTGAGCAAGTTTGCTTACCAGTAAATGTTCACCTTTTGATCATTTCTGTAAGACTGTGTTGTTACTGTAGTCAATCTGTGTGTGTTAAAGTGATTTTTTAACTAATTTTGGCTTCCTTTTAACAAAACAGTACAGTAGTTTTAAACAATCACTAAATTTAAATCACTAAGTTTAAAAGTCGAAATATCAGTTTTGGGTTAACTTTTTTTTTTTTTTTTGCATGAAAATTATCATATTTGGGGGTCTGTGGTATATAAAAAAAAATATAATTAATTAATAAAAAAAAAACTGTTTTAAGATGCATTGCAAAATCACACATTCATTTGTAAGTCACTTTGGATAACATGTAAATGAATGTATTCTTAAAGGGATAGTTCACCCAAAAATGAAAATTCTGTCATTATTTACTCACCCCCAAATAGTTCCAAACCTGTTTGAATGTCTTTGTTCTGCTGAACACAAAGGAAGATATTCTGAAGAATGTGGGAAACAGAGCAGTTCTGGGGCACCATTGACTTCCATGGTATTTTTTTCTCCTACTATGGAAGTCAATGGTGCCCCAAAACAGCCTGATTACAAACTTTCTTCAAAATATCTGCCTTTGTGTTCGGCAGAACAAAGACATTCATACAGGTTTGAAACTACTTGAGGGTGAGTAAATGATGACAGAATTTTCATTTTTAGGTGAACTATCCCTTTAACAGACAAGACAATCCCAGAATGCACTGCAATAAGCTCCCTGAATGAAAGCCAGTATGTGAAACTTGTCCTGATGCATTCCAGTGGACAAGATTTATTTTTGTATCTAATACTGATTTCATTCAATATTGAAAAGTACTGAAAAACCGTTCGATCTACAGTAGATTAACAACTGATTATTTTACCCAATATTTGTGTGGGTGTGTTGTATATTTTTATGATTATAATAGATAGATATACATCATTAGCTGGGTGGCATGCTCATGTCAAACTGTAATCAAATGCATGAATCAATATCCTGTGTGCATCTCCTTAAGTGTGCTATGTAGTGCACACAGTTGCTGTGTATGTAGAGCGTCTCAAATCAGTCTTCTGTAAGGTATATGCTGTCTTAGAAGGGCTCTAGCGTCTCGGTGTGTGTGGCTCTTTGATTCGGTGACAGTCAGATGTTCTCAAACGAGCCCCTGAAGGGTTTTTCTTATAAGACCCCTGTGATGATTTCTGCCGCATAATTTTATTGAAGCGAAATGGAGAGCTTTTCCATGAACTTTCTCCAGGAGGACACAGATCTCCTCACAGCACAATAAAGATCAATGCTTCACGGTAATTTTATGGGATAATTAGAAACGTCTTCAAGCTTCGCTCGTGAAACAGAGCAAAAGTCTCAGAGTTCAGTTGTAACGGAGCCAGTTAAACTCTATACAGCCTCAGGACGGCCCACAGAAACACACTTCCATCTATCAGAGGGTCATCAGACCTCAGGTTTATCGGTGAAAGGAAGTTTTAACTCTGTCACGGTAAATATGAGCAGATTTTCTCAGGAATCATGTTTTAATGGTGTCAGAAAGGTCGCTGTTGAGCTGGCAGAGCTTTAGTGAATGTAAATGTTTAGTGTAGTGTATGAAAATCAATGCAATGTAATCTGAATGCAATGTAAGTCGCTTTGGATAAAAGTGTCTGCTAAATGCATAAATGTAAATGTAAAATGTAAAATCATTACGTCTCTGGATGGCTTCAGGCTCGTGGAAAGAATCTGAGCAGAACCATCATTCACAAGCATCATCATTAAACCCTTACTGATAGTGTTAGACTTTAAAGAGATGGTTCACCTAACAATGAAAAGTCATTATTTATTCACCCTCATGTTATTACAAATCTGTATGATATTTACGGAACATGCAGCTCTATTCCATACAATGGAAGTGAATGAAGACAGACAAAAACAGCACAATAACACAAGTTCATAGCAATAATGTGCTGTATTCTAAGTCTTCTCAAGTCAAAACGGTCTTGTGTGAAGACTGAGTTAGTATAATAAGTCGCTAAAATTATTTGTAGCTCTGGTTTAAACTTTACAATCGTTGAACTAAATGTTTTAACACACCATATTTGAATATATGAAAACTCAAACGAGATTTAAAACATATGATAACAGATTTGTGACTTACATTTGGTTCTTTTCTGCAAACAAAGCTGTCATATGACTTTAGATGGCATGGAATAATTCACATGAAGACTGTAAGTGGCTTTATCTCTATTAGTCCCCAACAGATTTAATTCACAAATAAATTTGCTAAAAGGTTTTTCTCAAAAGCTTTATCAAAACGTCAAACTGAGAAAGTCAAATTAATCATTAGTTTATTTTATCTCAGTTAAAGTTTATTTATTATTATTATTATTATTATTCCGATAAGCTAAGGATCCAATTCTCTTCCAGTGACTCAGCATCAGTGTGGAAAGGTCTGAAAGAGATAACCAACTACAAGACACCATCCCCCAGCACTGTGGAGAATCAACAACAGGCAGACAATCTGAATGAGTTCTACTGCAGGTTTGAAAAAACACCCCCCACCCGCCCTGAACACCTCTCCACACAACCATTAACACCTCCAGCAACCCCCCTCTCCTCCACACCTGCAATTCAAATCAGCGAAGATGAGGTGCGCCAGGTCTTCCAGAAGCAGAAAAGGAAAAAGCACCAGGCCCAGATTGTGTTACACCAGTCTGTCTGAAATCCTGTGCTGACCAGCTGGCCCCCATCTTCACAAAGATCTTCAACAGATCACTGGAACTGTGCGAAGTCCCTTCATGCTTCAAATGCTCCACCATCATCCCCATCCCAAAGAAATCCAAAATTACAGGACTAAATGAGTACAGGCCTGTGGCTCTAACGTCTGTGGTCATGAAGTCATTTGAAAAACTGGTGCTGGCCCACCCGAAGGACATCACTGGACCCTCGCTGGATCCTCTTCAGTTTGCCTACAGACCAAACAGGTCTTTGGACGATGCAGTCAACATGGGACTGCTTTATGTTCTGCAACATCTAGACAGACCAGGGGCTTATGTGAGGATCCTGTTTGTGGACTTCAGCTCAGCTTTTAACACCATCATTCCAAACCGCCTCCTGCCCAAACTAACTCAGCTCTCCGTCCCCACCTCCGTCTGTCAGTGGATCACCAGCTTCTTGACAGACAGACAGCAGCTAGTAAAGCTGGGAAAATACACATCCAGCACCTGTATGATCAGCACTGGAGCTCCTCAGGGCTCTGTTCTCTCCCCACTGCTCTTCTCCCTGTACACCAACGACTGCACCTCTAAGGACCCCTCTGTCAAGCTCCTGAAGTTTGCAGACGACACCACACTGATCGGCCTCATCCAGGATGGTGACAAGTCTGCTTACAGACAGGAGGTTAAGGAGCTGGCTGTCTGGTGCAGTCTTAACAACCTGGAGCTAAACACGCTCAAAACAGTGGAGATGATCGTGGACTTCAGGAGAAACCCCCCTGCTCTCCCCCACTCACTATCATGAACAGCACTGTGACGGCAGTGGAGTCATTCAGATTCCTGGGCACCACCATCTCCCAGGACCTGTAGTGGGACAATCACATAGACTCCATTGTAAAAAAGGCCCAGCAGAGGTTGTACTTCCTTCGCCAGCTGAGGAAGTTTAACCTGCCACAGGAGCTGCTGAAACAGTTCTACTCCGCCATCATTGAATCTGTCCTCTGCACTTCAATAACTGTCTGGTTCAGCTCAGCTACCAAATCTGACCACAGAAGACTACGGAGGGTAGTTCGGACTGCTGAGCGAATCACTGGTACAACCCTCCCTACTCTCCAAGAACTGTACTTATCCAGAGTGAGCAAAAGGGCTGGCAAAATCACTCTGGACCCCTCACATCCAGCACACTCCCTCTTTGAACTGTTACCGTCTGGTCGACGCTACAGAGCTCTGAGCACCAGAACGACCAGACACAGAAACAGTTTCTTCCCTCAGACAATCCATCTCATGAACACCTGACAATAATTATGGTACACACACTATTTATACATGTATACACTTATTTATCTAACACACATACTTAGTCTACATTTCAATTGCACATAATATACCTGTACATACAAAACTGTCTACTGTTATATACCTGTACATACAATTGTCAATTTGTATATTGTTATTCCTTATTTACTGTTATTTTTAATTCTTCTTTTTATTATATGTGTTTTTTTTCTGTCACTATCATTCTGTTGTGCTGCGGTAGCTTCTGTCATGAAAACAAATTCCTGGCAATAAAGCTCATTCTGATTCTGATTCTGATTATTTCAAGTTTTTTTTTTTTCTGGTTTAATTTTAATCTTACTTAAAGTTTTGGTATTTGTGTGTGTGTGTGTGTGTGTGTGTTTGTCATTTTTAGTCATTTTTATTTGTTTATTTTTTAAATAGTTTTTATTAATTCTATTTCAGTTTTAGTTATTTTAGTACGTCAGATTAAACTAATTGAGAATGAAATGTTGACTTGGCAGCTAGCTGAAATAACTCTAAGGTATTTTCATAGTTTATCTCAGTTAAAGTTTATATTTCAAGTAACAAAAGTATTTTTTTAGTGTTAGTTTTAGTTAACTTTAATAACTCTGCCCGGGTCACTCGCGTCTGCATATCTTCACGCCGCACAAGTGATGAGGTCAGGAGATATTTCACGCTCACATCGAGCCTCTGCTGACGGTGCATGTGCAGAAATCAGCATATCTGAGCACTGTCTCATTATTCCCATAAAATCCCAACATTATTATTTCACTGCCATTCAATGCATCTCAACATCAGCGAGTGCATTAACATAAAGAATCCATATGTTTACCATCAGTGCTTTTATTAATAGTGATCTGCCTGAGCGACTAATACAGTAATGGAGCAGCAGGTTCATAATTCACGAAAACTGTTGTCAACAGACTGCAATATGTATAAGACACAATAATGAATATACATTCAGCTCATCATTGACTCTCTGAGCGCCTTCAGCGATTTCTTATATACGAGTGAAACGTGTAATTCAATCTATTCTTAAATGCATACATCAAAACTTCTCAGCGCAGACACTTAGAGATCATACAGATGGCCAACTTTGATTTTATTAGGAAAAAGAGAGTATCTTCCAACAGTAATGAAGGAAAAACGGAGATAAACTCTACCCGCTTGCGTCCGATCATGACAACACGGATTTTATAATTCCAGTGCGTCACTGTTTTATGTCTTCAGGGCACAGGAGACAAATCTGTGAAATAAAAACTGTACTGAAACTAACAAATGACTCTGATCAATATTAAAGCAGTTTGTGTTTTAGATTCCAGAATCCTTCTAAACGGCGCATTATTCCATACAGTCGTGTGCCTGTGGGTGATATTGTGAATTCTGATGAAGAGATGGTTGTTATTTCTCTCTTTATGTGCATTGTGAGCTTAAAATCAAGACAAATGCTACATTAATATATGGGGTTTGGCAGGAAAACGCAGCAGTGTTTTATTGCGGTGGCCGAGAGATTTCTGATTAGCCATTATTACACTGTAAAACCTGATAAGTTAAGAATACTCAAAACATTTGAGGAAACAAACTATTTTTTTTTTTAAAGTAATAGAGCTTAATTTTTTTATGACAAGTGGAGCGGGGCTAAGAGCCATGAGAGCCAAACCTCTCTTCCATGATCCCATCCCACTCTTCACAATGACAATTATATACAACTTGCTTCCATAAACATCACATTCATCCAGATCTTTCTCTTTTCATTCATATCTAAGTGCTGGTTAGCAAAACAACACAGTCTCATCCCAACTCGTCACATATTGAAGCTTGGTCAGGACTGTTTTGCGTCGCTTTTTGACGCTCAAGGTACCCCTTTAGCGTCACTTTTCGACGTGAAGGGTCCTCCGTTGTTTTAAATAGGAAACCCGATACTGGGAATTTATCATCATAATTAAATGATATATTGGGTAATAACATTGCCATTATTGAATATATGTAGGGGTGTGATTTTTCAATGTAAACAGTCAAAACAGTTTTATTTATATTACATTATTTACACATTTATGAGCACATAACCCAACCCCTGCACCTAAACCTACCATCTGTCAATAAAACACAAGATATAACAGGCAGATACAATTTATTTAAATAGTATTAATATTCCAAGTCTTCCGAGGCAAAACGATTGATTTGTGAGAGGAATAGACGCGATCGCCGTCTCCGTCCGCCGTAAAAGCTCTTCCTATGTGCTGCAGTATGTGCGCAAATTCAAAAAATGCCGCCAGAAGAAGCCTTACGTCAGCTTTGGTTGTGAAATGCCATTGGCTCTTGCGTGTCTCGTGATCGATTGCGTCATGCTGTTGTGACAGGCCATTGGCTCTTGTATGTCTCGTGACCGATTGCGTCATGCTACGGGACAGGAGTATCTTTTTGAATGAGATGTGAGCGTGTTAATTGAGCGGGATCATTTTCAGCGATTAAAACCTTGTGTTTTACTCTCTTCTTCGCATAAAGACTTCGTATGGCTTCAGAAGACTTGGAATGCAACACGACTTGTTTGTAATGCTTTTATACTGCTTGTTTATGGTCAGTTTTTGCAATAAATATCTGTGACTGCACTTATATTTGCCTGTTACGTATTTTATATTGTTCAGAAGTGGGTAGGTTTAGGGTGAGGGTGGGATTAGGTGCTTCAATGAAAGTAAACATTTTATAAAATTATTTCTATTTTTTACAAATGCATGCAAACCATTAATTTAAGACAAACAACTGAAAACAACGGAGGACCCTTCACGTCAAAAAGCGACGCAAAACGGTCCTGACCAAGCTTCAATATGTGACGAGTTGGGATGAGAGTATGTTGCGCAAAAGCACACCAGCACGTACTGATGTAGTTAACATAAAGACTCTCACTATACACTTGCATGTAAATAGTTAAACAACATGCAGTATATGTAGTCTTAACATGTTGCTGTCCATCCTAAACCTGACCACAGGTTCAATGATAACACTACAAAACCAACATAACACAAATCCTATGTAAATCCTAACATTACACAACATTTAAGTACTAACTTCTGTGTCTCTGTGTTAATCTTGCACAAAAACACACAAAATAACACTTCATTTCAACATTTATTTTCCTTGTTGTCTGATGCAAAGCATGCTGGGAACTAGAAAACTCAAATTTTAAGTTTAGCTTACTATAACAACATTTTACAGAACTTATTTCAATTAAGTCCAATGAACTTTCATTATTATTTGAGTGAAACTAACTCATTTCATTTCACTGTTGGGTTTTACAGTGTAGTTTTGTTTATTTAGAGCGTATTTGCACATATTATCTTCATTCAGAACTCGATTTAGTGGCGAGAATGTCTAATCATCAGATATGTTTCTATAAAACTTCATCCTATTTGTTTATCTGTTTACTTATTTATTCACCTTTTGATTATTTAATGAATTACACATCCACCAGAGAGTCCGGGCTCTGGAAGATTCAGGCGTGGTACAGTAGTCTCAATAATATTTACACCGCTGGCCGTGATTTCTGTGGGCCGGTCTATGTAGGTTAGCATCGCTAAGTTAATATGCAAATTGCCTTATCTGCTGGGACTCACAAACAGACAGCATTCTGATTGATTTAATAAACTGCTTTTATCTTTCAAAGTGCTAATTAGCCGAGATGGGCCGTGCTTCAGTGTTGCCTTTCTGTGGTACTTAACAAGAGCATTATACAGAGTTTCTGCTTCCTACAGCTTTCTGACAAAGTTAAAGCCCGATTTTAATAAGTTTAAGACCACAAAACCCCTCCAAACGCTCTTTGTGTGACGCTCGTGCCTGTTTTGGATGCGGTTCTATTGTACTTACATTACTTGTCATTACAAACTATTGTAATGACAAACTATTTTGTATTTTAGTTATGTTTCATTGAAGTATCACCTTTGTCTCTGATGTTTCTTCTCAAATTCCCAGGAAAACAGACAGAAATGTGTCAATAGTTGTTATATAGTACGATAAATATACATCATAGAATAAAATAAAACAGAATATTAATTTCACCATAATATAATACCATACTATATTATTTATAGTATTTATGTAAGTATTATATTTTATAATAATATATTAATATATTATTAATAATAAAATATATTATGTATTATTCATATAATAGACACTATTATTTTTATAATAATATATTAATATATTATTATTAATAATAAAATATATTATATATTATTCATATAATAGACTCTATTATTTTTATAATAATATATTAATATTATTATTATTATTAATAAATACATATTATATATTATTCATATAATATACACTATTATTTTTATAATAATATATTAATATATTATTATTCATAATAAAATATATTATATATTATTCATATAATATACTCTATTACTTTTATAAATAATATCGTAATATATTATTATTAATAATAATAAAATATACTATTCATATAGTAGGCTCTATGTGTGTGGAATAATATTCACATGATATTATTAACACAAACACACACACACACACACACACACATTAACATAATGCTATTATTCATGTAGATGTACTGAAAATTAATTTGTATCATAAACTCTAAGGCAAGACACTACAGGTGACTACAGGTTTAACTAATTGATCTCATACTTCACCGGTTGATTAATCACAGTATATTATGACAACTGAGTTGTATCAGGTTTTCTGAAATGCTATGTTTAAATATGCAAATTGCCATTATATAATTAAATATGCACTAATTTGCATACATTTACAGAACATAAATGTGAACACTGGATAAAGCCAGGTTCAGTATTCTTGTTTGATTTTGTTGACATAATATGTTTTTACTGACAGGATTTTGGATTTTTTGTTTTAGACGGGCAAATAAATATATATATTAGGGATAAAATGTATAAATCCGTGTGAATTATACATGAACAAGCCCTTCAGTAAAAGCCTTCAGAATACAGAGACTGTATTCTGTATAAAACTGTAAAGTTTGGTGTAAAATACAAAAAAAATAAAAAAAATGTAAATATATGATTTGGAATTGAAATCCACAGATGCAAATAGATAAAGTGCAATAAAATAAACACTTAAATGTGTCCACTAGTCTGAATGAAGGCATGTTATGGAAACACAATAGACCATTGCATGTAAAAACTCTGACTCTGTCTGTTGTGTCTGGACTTAATAATAATGGCTTTCAAATGTAATGTTAAATGGCTGTAACTACTCATTTTTATCTTCAGAGATCACAAAAACAGAAGCAGAAGTGTGTAAAAGTGAATACCGTGGCAATATTGGAGGTATTTTCCACCCTGAGACACACGTGAGATCCTCAGGACAGACAGAGAAGCAATCAGGACATTAAAGCATCTGAGTTGTGATTATGTTTCTGTTCATACGTGAGGGAATCCCTCAGAATAGAGCACAGCTACACCTTTCCCTTCTCTCGCAGCGATCCCAGCTCGTGTCTGTTTGTAGCAATCTCCGGGATGATTTTTGATGTCTTCCAGTTGGACACTTCTAGGGAATATTTTCCTCTCCTCTATCCCAGAGCAATCGGAATAATTTTGAAGCGCATATTTTAATTCTCCATCTATCTTTGATGTCTTATTTGTGTGAATATTCCTCTTTCTGTCAGGTCCTGGTAGCACGTCACGAGCGGTTCCAAGCATCAAAGTAAAATCCCACATGCATAAATTCAAGCAAACATAAAACACAAAAGTAACAGAAAGACGAATAAACCAAGAGAGAGTCGCACTCCAAAGTCAACTTAAAACAGCGTCTCTGTTGTGCGTCTCTCCGAAGATCTCCTCGTCTAATTAGCACAAAACTTTCAGTCTCTCTAACGAACGTTGGGATTGAGATTATTCACCTTCTGTCAATCGAAAAAAACTCCAGAGCTGCAATATCATTACAGCAAACGTAACCTGAGCAATTAAAAGAGTGAAAAATGACCAAGTGAGTGGTAAGCAGAAAACGGCGTGAGTAACACCACTAATTATTGACTGTCCGCTCGCGGCCTGCAAAAGCCTTCATTAGGACGCCTGAGCCTCTAATTTGTTCTGCTGTGACATTCATCATATACTGTCGGTAACCTTTAATTCATCTATTGTTAGCACTTTTGTGTGCTGAAGTAAGGGCTCGTACAGTGTTTGTGAGTTTGGGCTGAAGGAGCATCGCTGTAAATTGGCGTGAAGTTTCTTGTGTGAGAACTAACATTTGGACTGATGAGCCTCTCGCTTAATTTCTCAACAGAAGTGAAGAAAAAACAAGACAAACACATGCAAAGACAAAGAACAACATGAAGTGCAGAGCTTACGCTGGATCCAGTGTAACAGGTGAGCCGGACCAAAACCACTGCTTCTGGATCAGTTACTGCTGTAGTGATCGATCTGAGAGAATAAAAGAGAGAGAGACAAGCAAAATGAAAGAGATCGTTCACCCAAAAACAACAATTCTGCTATCATTTACTCACCGTCACATACTTCCGGCTCCAACCCGATCTCATGAAAGTGCGTATAAATAGTACACCAAATAAAAACGAAAACTCGTGTTATTGATACGCAAAATGGGTAGGGTTAGGGTTGTGGTGTAGATGTGTATCATATGTACGCGAAAACTGCATATCATATGCACGCCAACAAATTTCGTATCATATGCACGCGAAAACTGCGTATTACATGCACGCCAAAAATGCACGTAGCATATAAACGTCCATTTTTGCGTATCAATACCACGAGTTTTCGGGGGTTTTTTGGCGTAATATAATACGTATTTTCATGAGACCGGGCTCGTCCTTCCAGATCCAGAGTTTCATTCTTCTGTGCAACTCAAAAAGAGATGCTTACAGTGTTATTTTAATATCTTTGAGATACTATTATAGTTATTATATTATTATGTTATATTATATTATACTATTATATTTTTTTTTTATTGTATATAGCTTGAACAGTAATGGTGCTCGCAACACCAAGGTCATGGGTTCAATTCTCAGGGAATCCATGAAGCAATGAAATGTATTGAATGCAATGTAAATCACTTTGGATCAGTGTTATTTTAGTATCACTGAGATAATATTATAGTTAGTATTCATATTTTGAATTTTCTGTTTTTATGTTCATGTTGGTTAATGTAATTTTGTTATGTGTTTTTGTTATTTTTTTTTTTGATGTATGTCTATATAGCTTTTATTAATTTATTACCATTTTAGTTTTAGTCATTTTAGCACATTCAGTTAAAATAAATGAACAATTTGAATTTTTGCTTAGAGGATGAGAAATGTCGGCAACTAGCTGAGATAAATAAATTAATAAATAAATAATAATAATAATATGTTTTATTTATTTATTTAATGGTTTAAATTTTGGTTTTTAGTTTTAGTTAAGTTACCCTGGTTCATACTGCTCATTTTCTTACAGTACAATAAAAAGATAATTTTACTGCCATGATCCAAAAGTGTTCAAAAAGTTTCATAAAAGTACAGTAGTCCATATGCCATATATTAGCATAGCACTTTGTGTAAGGAAAATTATTATTCACAAATATGGACACTTCATCCCACGACTGACATCATTGTTTCGCATGATTGCAAATGTCACTGCAAATGATATTTTAGAGATATTTCAGAAAACATGACACTTTTTTTTCCCAGAACTACCTTAAAAGGTAAAAAAAATGACTCAAAAACTGCTGAGATTTGCATTTTTCTGAGAGGTTTTGCGCTCACATTCATCTGCATTCATTAGAAAGTCTGGCTTTTTTAATTGTGAAAGTGCATGAATAAATATGTTAAGCAGAAAAACAAACAAGTGAATATATTAGAGAGCAAACAAACAAATAAATAAATAAACGAGGGTACTAAGGTGCAAGTTTTGCAGCTGAAATCAAACGCTGCGGCGTGGCGTCAAACTCTGCATCGATAATGACGCTGTTAATCCCGCGCTCTATGAAATGTGGCGTTTTTAACACGCGAGAGCGAGGCTGGGTGGAAATCTAATGCAAATAAGTCCTGGCCCCTGTGGTCCTTGAACTGTTCCTCTCTGATAACCCAATTATTGTCTCAAGAGCTGTGTCAATAGCTCTAGCCATCTCCTCTTCAGCAAATCAGTCCTGTAACCTCCAGCACTTTCCATTTGATTCTGCCATTTTTTGACAGTTCAAAGCAATCAGCCGCGGCCTCACAAGGACGGGGATTGATTTTGTGTTCCCGCTTATCATGCTAATTCGCAGAAAATCAGCCTTTTCATCCCGCCGTCTGATTGCAGCTCTTGGAGGAGGCTTGAACTGCGCAGACGCGCTGAGGATTCGCTCTCTCCGCGCCGGCCGTAAGGGTTCTCCAGGGCTGGTGGGTTTGCCCGGATCTTCTCGTGTCTGTTTTCTCTGCAGCTTCATCTGATGTGATCATATCAACAAGTATCTGCACACACACACACACACACACACACCACCCCACTCCACACCACTCCTGAAGTACAGAAGCGCAGAAGAGCCGTTTAAAGAACGATCAGTAAGCCTGGTGTGTTTAACATTTCAAGCTCTATAAATAACAAAATCAATTTTATTAAGTTTTCTGATGAGTTTTCACAGCATTTCATTCAGAAAATCATTTTGACTCATTCTTAAAACACTTCAAATGGGCGCCAACAGCATCAGACCGTTAATAAATAATTACAATACATACTGTCACAAGACACACATGTGTGATAAAATAACTTACTACACTATAAAAAAAATGGTGCTATATAGCACTAAAAGTGGTTATTTGGCTCGTAATCATGGGAACCACTTTTGGTGCTGTATAGCACCAAATCTTGGTGCTTCAGAGGTTCTTTGGCGTGACTGAGGGGCTATATAGCACCGCTACCATATACAGAACCTGTTAAGCTCCTTATGGTCTTCAGCGGTTCTTCAGTGGTTCTTCAGTGGTTCTTTGGGGTGATTATAGCACCACTTCCGTACAAAGAAACTGTTAAGCCTATTTAAAGGTTCTTTACGAGCAAAATAACCACTGTTGGTGCTGTTTAGCACCATTTCTGTTGAAGAAATACAATGCAATATGGCACCTCTTATAGTTCTATATAGCACCATTTGACAAAGGTGCTGTATACCACCTTTAAAGATATGGTGCTATATAGCACCAAAAGTGGTTCCCCTATGATTACGAGCCAAGAACCACTTTTAGTGCAACTACCTGAAATTAAAGTTAAATATAAATAAATTAAATATACCCTGTATATACATTTTATATTATAAAAAAAAATGTTGGCAACCACCTGATATACAAGTTTTTAATATATGTTTTATTTTATTTCTATATATTTTTTTATATTTATTTTATTTTAATATTGATATTTTTAATTTTGGCAGTTTTTTTTTCTGTTTTCCTTTTAACTTTAGTTAAAATATTAGCAATTTAGTTGTGCTTTTGTAATTTTTTAGTATTAAAATGAAAAAATGTTAGCAACTACCTGAAATAACATATACTGTATATATATATATATAAATACTATTTAGTTTAGTTTATTTCAAATAACACACTTTTCAAAGGTTTTAATTTTAATTTTAGTTTCAGTTTTAGTTAACAATAAAAGTGTCTGTCAGATGTAAATGCAAAAGATGCATGCAAAACTCCAGAAAGGTACTTTTTGATTGTGCAAACTAGTAACCAGAATGTAATCTACCTAAAAAAGTTGTCCTACCTCAATAAGGACAATTTAGACTTTTTTTCCTGAATAATTAGTGTAACTGCTTTAACAAAGAATCTGAGCTTCACGTTTCTGCTTTTTAACCCCGTCATGGATCACCTTCATTGTAAGTTTGTTTCTGGAACATTGCTTCATTATGAGGAATTGAATAACGAGTTAACATGTCACTCGCTCCGGCTCTCGACACATTTCATGCACTTGACGTCATTGTGCTGTTTTAATTGCCTGTGACCCCGAGCACCTCCACGCACCACAAAGTGCCTTAAAATGAGAGAAGATAGACTCTTAAAACAGGTTTTGTGATCATGATTAGACAACAAAGCCCAAAGTTTCTCCCTTATTCTTCAGAGGCACGGCGGACGCGCCATTTTGGGCCGGTTCTCTTAATTATTTCTTTGAAGGAGGCTTGTTTGTTATACAAAATGGGGGTCCGCGATGGCGCTCTCCAAAGAGATGCACATCAAACTTGGAGGGCGCTTTCTTTCACTGCCGCGTTTCATGGCGCTCTCGAACAGAGCAAATCGTATCAGCAAACGGCTTTCATTAAAGTACCTCCACCTTTCATGTTACAGAGAAAAACCACACTGATGTCCTTTCATGTCTCCATTTTTCATATCACGTCTCGGTGAATCTAATCAAATAAATAAATGTGCAATTTCTACAAACATGTGATGAATTAAATCATTAAAAATGCAGATTTGAGGCTGTCTAATGAATCTCAGGAGAGGGTTTAAAGGTTTCCCGCTTCATTACACTTTAAAATCCTCCGCGATCGAGCGGCCTTTGTAGGAACGTGTTTACCGACTTCCTCTTTTGCTTTGATTTTTTTCCCTTCATAATCAAATCATTAATCTGTCCTTCTCCGCCTCACAATTCAAACAGTGTTAATTGTTCCAACACATTGGCTAAATTACAGATAACAAGTCGAGGCCGTCCAAACGCAGTCTTGCTGTTTGTTGGATTGGAAATAAACTTCACCAGGGTGTCTCCTCACCGCTTTGGCACAAGACTAAATGGTTTTACAGAAAAACAATCTTTTTCCAAAAAATAGAGAAATATTTTATGGCCACAGCAGCAGTGATGGGTCCTTATGGCCCGTTTCTGCAATCTGCGGCTTATTTGAGCCGCTTTATGCATCTAAAATAGCGCTGATGAAAATGGCCTTCAAATACCTGCGATGGGAAAATAAGCACGAAGTGTTGCCCATATGTTTCGCCGCACTCAAAGGTGCACGGCACTTCCCGAAAAGAGCAAACGTCTCTTCCATTAGGGACGGAGAGATTTGTCATTATTTGTCCACGAGCTCTTGCACGCCTGAAGTGCTCAGCTGAAGTGATTAGGTGTAGACCTGCATGCATGCATTCATTTCCGTGCGCCGTTCCGACTGGAATTACTCTCAAACAGTCATTTCAGACCGGCGTTTCCCCCGCCGGTGGCTCCTGTTTCGGCATGTAGAACCGCGGGAGAAACCGACACCTGCCAGAACTTCTGATTAGTGCAGAAACAAGGCGAGCGGATTACGATGGGAGCTGGGATACTTCCGGGAGATCGGGAGGTTTGTCCGAGGGCAGGTGGAGGTGACGCTGAATGATTTGATCAAGCAGAAGCAGTGTGTGTCAGAGATCCGATCGCAGGGCCTGTTGGGACTCGCTCGCATCGCTATTCATAGAGTCCAGGCTGTGAATATCCTCACACGTCTCATTTGTGTTAAGTGGAGATTATAATGAGGAGGTGGATGATTGCATGAGAGACACACTGATGTTCAGGTGACGGAGAGCTCGAGTCCTGAGAAACACTTACGTTTGCTTTGTACTGTGGTAGACGGTTACCTTGGTTTTTAAGTTATGGTTCGGTGTGTTTTTTGGTACAGCGGTGGGAAAATCAAAACATAAAACTACTGCTTTGTTTATTTTTTTATTAACCAGTGTTTTAGGCTATGTTTACACTGTCACTTAAATGTAACCCAATTCCAATTTTTTGCTCATATGTGACAGATTGGATGTGTTCTCTGACCGTGTAAACAGGAGAAAAAAACACATGCATTCGGATATTTTTAGATCGGTTTCAGGCCTCATTCATATGTGGAAACAAATCAGATACAAATCAGATATGAGCCAATGCGACTATCATGTAAACAGGCAGATCGGATTTTCTGCGGCATTGTGTCCTATACGTCATTAAAACTGTGACAATTTTGGTACTTCTCCACAGTTTAATGATTACATATTATTCTTTAATGATGCGCGATGTTTCAGATAGTATGGCAAGTGTAAACACATGAATCAGATATGGGTCACAATTGAAAGAATGTTTAAACGGATGGTCAAAAAAATCAGATATAGGCAACAAATCAGAATTGGGCATCAAGACCTGCATTGTAAACGAGGCCTTAGTGAACAAACTGTGGCTCTGGCTTTAAATGAAAGTGTCTGTTGTTACTGTTGGAACTGGCTGCAACACACATACTGCAGTTTATGCTGCTGCTGTAAACAAGGAAAGAGATCGAAAGTGATTCCACTTTTAGCTGCAAAATATTTTAGCAAACTGTATTTCAGTAGAATTTTTACACTTCTATTCTATTGTGCCCTATTTGATTCACATGTGCACTGACTTGGCTAAAAAAAAAGTTCTAACAATGTTTTGTTAACATTCCCATTAAGGTATGAAAACATTGTTTTTAAAAGTTCTCTGAATGTTCAAAGCAGATTTATAATGTTTTAAAAAATGTTTTTCTCGGATATTGTCATTATTAGATAAAACATGGTAATGTTACATTTTATCATTTGGTAAACATTGTGTGAATGTTACTTTTGAACATTCTGAAACATTAAGTAGTAACATTTAAATACATTAGATGGATGTCCAACTAAAACATTTCAGAATGATGTATAAATAAAGTTTTGAGAACATTATTAAAGATCAAATAACGTTGAACAAATGTTACTGGAAGACGTTTGTTCAACATTAGCTGGGGCTCCTTCATTGTCTGTGAAGTTTAACAGAGACTCACTTTCTGTCAGGATGAGCCTTTATGCAAATGAAAATACTCTAACATTTACACACATCACACATTTATCAGTTAGTTTGAAGCGCTTAATATAAAGCACGTCTTATGTTTAGGACTTGGATCACACACTATTCCCACACCAGTGTATCAAAGTATATCAATAGAAACTGTATTTTGCCACTCAATTATGGAAACAAACTAACTACCCTTCTCTCGGTTGGTTACTGAAGCCCCGAGACTGGCAAGAGCAGCTTCCAAATCCTCAGTACTCATCTTGCTGGTTCTGTCTGCTGCTTTTGACACAGTTAACCACAGATCCTCCTGTCCACCCTCATAAAGATGGGCATCTCAGGAACCGCACTTCAGTGGTTCAAGTCTTACCTCTCAGGTAGGTCCTTCAGTGTGTCTTGAAGGGGTGAGGTTTCTAAATCACAACTTCTTGCTACTGGGGTTCCTCAAGGCTCAGTGCTGGGACCACTTCTCTTCTCCATCTACATGTTATCATTAGGATCTGTCATTCAGAAGCATGGCTTTTCCTATCATTGCTACGCTGATGACACTCAACTCTACCTCTTATTCCAACCAAACGATCCGGCAGTAGCTGTTGACAGACTGTCAACAGTCTGTTTGACATACATTTCTGGCTGTATGAAGGATCATCCCCTTTAACTCAACTTTGCTAAGACAGAAATGCTCGTGGTCTCAGCCAACCCAGCACTTCATCACAACTTCTCTATACAGCTAGGTTTATCAACCATAACTCCTTCCAGGACAGCCAGGAACCTTGGAGTTGTGATTGATAATCATTTAAGCTACAACGGCCCGGTCCTGCAGATTTGCCTTATACAACATTAGGAAGATCATACCCTTCCTATCAGAGCAGGCTGCACAACTCCTCGTCCAGGCTCTTGTTCTCTCCAGCCTGGACTATTGTAATGCTCTCTTGGCGGGCCTTCCGGCATGTACTATCAAGCCTCTGCAACTGATCCAGAATGCAGAAGCGAAAGTGGTCTTCAACGAGCCGAAGAAAGCTCACGTCACACCCCTCTTCATCAGCTTGCACTGGCTGCCAATAGCCGCTCGCATCAAATTCAAGGTACTGATGTTTGCCTACATGACAACCACTGGCGCTGCACCAATATACCTAAACTCACTAGTTCAGACTTACGCGCCCTCCAGAAGCTTGCGTTCTGCAAGTAAACAACACCTTGTGGTGCCATCCCAAAGAGGCACAGAATCACTCTCACGGACATTTTCCTGGACTGTTCCCAGCTGGTGGCTCAATTCGAGCAACTGAGTCTTTAGCCATTTTCAAAAACTTTTTTGCCAGCACCTGACCAATTGATACTAGCACTTACCTTTTCTATTCTATTCTATTCTATTCTATTCTATTCTATTCTATTCTATTCTATTCTATTTGGTCTAATTTATTAAAAACAAACACCTTGCTATGTGTACTGTGCTAGACTAACTGAGACTTGTCACAGCACTTTTATTATGTTGCTCTCTCATTGGTCTGATTGCTTCTATTTTTCTCCTCATTTGTAGGTCGCTTTGGATAAAAGCGTCTGCTAAATGATTAAATGTAAACTTCAAGTTTCAAATTATGTTTAGCATGCACATTAGTTACACATACAGTTACGTGCATTGGTTAAAACAACGCTGCACTTGTTCGGTGCACATGCACGCAGAAACAAACTACCCATAGTGAATATGTGTACCACTACACCCCTACTTTGTACTGTTAAACAGAATGTGATGCTTTTACTAAGTCTGTCCTGTTGTGCAAAAATGCAGCTTTTATTCTTGGTGTTTTAACTAGTACTAATACTAGCTCAGAGCTGCAACAATGTAACAACTGATGTGAAAAATCCACCTAGCAACACCATAGAAACCACCCTGAAACCCTAGTCACCACTTAGCAACGCCCTGGCAACCACCCACAACCCTTCAGCATGCAGCAGTGAGTTTCGCACCAGTAACACAGCTCACATTGTCTTCAGAAATGTAAAAATGCAGCTGATTTTCATATTCCTCATGCCAGCTGCCAGAGCTGCGGTAATTTGTCAGGAAAAATTCACCCAACTCTGTTTGTTTCTTGCCAAGAATACTAATTAAAATGGGACCGGCTTAAACTTTGAATAGTTACAGATAAGGAATTAAATTTCACAGTTTTAAAATGATGATCATTGTGTCTTTGAGTCATGCAGCACTTTGGCAGCTAGAGGAAAACTCACTGTTGTGTTGTTATTGTGTCTGCGCTCACCTTAGAGGCAGCAACCTGCTCCGACGTCTGTTCTGCGTCTGCCTCCATCACTCATACACGCTCTGATACACACGACACACACACGGATTGCTCTTACACTCTTTAACACTGCTAGTGTCTGGGAAACACTGGAGTAAACATCAGGTTTCAGAGACCTGTGATTGTGGCATGTAGATGCTCTCGACTTTGGAAACACAATACTTTAAGAGCACAAAACAGACACAAATACTCACCTTTAGAGCTCAGTACACGGCCGTGAGGTTTTCAGGAGGCTGTAAATACGCTCAGCATGTGAAGGTGAGCGTTTGTTAGGACCTCCAGATGGATTTGTTATTTTGTCTGACGGAGACACTACAGCTCTGAGAGCATTTGATACTGTAATGTTTTGGGAATGCATAAAGATATCAAGAACAAAGCGTTTGTTGTAGTACTTCAGCGAGCTAAAACAAAAGATACTACATTTAGGTGACACTTTAATTGAGGGAGCAATTTTCACTATTAACTAGTTGCTTATAAGCATGCATATTACAAGCATATTGGCTGCTTATTAGTACTTATAAAGCACATATTAATGTCTTGTTCTGCAGTTTAGACTAACTATTAATAAGCAGTAATTAGGTGTTTATTCAGGTAAAACTCATAGTTAATAGTCAGTTATTAGTATTCTGTTTGTAATGTGCAAGGATTTTTTATGAAGGATTTTTATGTTAGATCATTTTTTTGGTACATATAGTTATTTTATTATAATTATTTTGGTTATTTATATATGTATTGATTTTTTAGAAAAGCCTTTCTAGAGACATGAGATGCAAATTAGCACCTTCTATAATCTCTATGTGCAGTGCATTTTTTCCAGTCTTTGACTGGAATCATGTTAATTGTATTGTCCCAATCCAAATAAACATATAAATAAATATAAATAGTGAAAACTGGACCCCAAACTAAAGTGTGGCCAAAATTTATTATGGAAACGTTTCAAGCCCAAACAACACAAATACTGCAGTTATTGTTACTATAGTTAAACTACAATGAAAAAGAAATGATTCTCACTCCTCAATTGGTAGCAAAAGTAATAATTAATTACAAAGAAACAGCCAGTAATACTTTGAATTAACATATTTCACCTAAGGAGAAGCACTGGAATAGTATATATATATTTGTACAGTGTAACTTTTGGTTGACGCTGTCATCTGACACATTTGAAGGAGATAGCATATTAATTTATTTATTATGATTTTACTCTAGTAACAATAACTGTAGCATGGTATTTTGTCCTTGTCAAAGTCTCTCCCAAATCACAAATGTGATAGCTTTGAATTTTATTTGTTATATATTTAAAGCTGCAGTCTGTAAGTTTTGCCTCTTTGTCGCCATCTCTGTTTGAAAATCTGGAATTGCAGCTGTTTGCAGAATTATCTTCCTTGTGTGGGCTGTGCTCCGGCTCGGCTCCAGCGCGGATGAATCTAATGTTTTGAGGTGTATGTGTGGCTGTCAGTCACCGCACCGGTGTAGATATTCACTATACTTCGCAATCACAGATTCTAGCCTACGTCTTGGAATATATGACCCAAATAAGAATTTTCACCATATATAGCCATCTGAACAAGTAAATAACACGTCTGCCACATTTGTTCTGACCAGCTGAGGAAAAAAGCCATAATTACCATATTATTACCATAAATCGTGCTACCAATGGTGATTTAATCTAAAGATCGGTTATCTTCCATCACATCAAACCGTGCAAATGATTATTATTGTTATACTTTATTCTCAAATTATTAATGTTAACAACATCAGCATTGCGTTACTATGAGTATAGAGTGTATTAGCATGTAGATTTCAATTTCTGTACAGTCTAATCTCTAATTGTCATAACATTCGAATTTCATATTAATAAATTATTTTAACCCAAAAAGCAAACTATGCTCCCTTCGAACTGGTTTTCTTTAAAATACAAATCTTGTGTAATCCCAGGCTATCTGTAATCAGAAGCACATTTAAAACTGGAATATCATTTACTTTCATTCACATGTGTTTCATAGACACGTAATCCTTTCTGGATCACAATCCACCATCAAAATTATACATTTAATTATTCCAGCTGCTGTGAGAAAATGCTATAAACGATCCTCCACCTGCAGGATCCTCACATGTGATAGCCTAGTAGCCGGGACTCATTCTTTGTTTACAGAAGTGATGTAATGACGCAGTGCCATGCTTGAATTTCCCACGAAAACCTACCCGTACCACTCAAATTAGAAAACATTATTATAAGCTAACCGTTGTGAATCGGGCTAAAGTAAGGCGATAGTTTTGAACACTGGTTGGTTATGTACTTGCTCAAATATTGATTTCGGATCATTTTTAACCAAAGAAAGTTATGGACTGCAGCTTTAATCAACTGCTTCCGTTATATATCCAGTCCGCTCGTGATGTTCCTGTCACTGCAGTGCAGCAGACGAGCTCAAGCTGTAATACAAACACTTCATGCTCATCTTTAGGGACCGGATGAATACTTGTGTCACACTGACGTCTGGAATGATTATTTTGGTTCTAATGAATGATATTTTGGCTCTTGTCATCAGACGATGACACTGACCTTCGGCCGATGTCACCGTGAAAAGGTCGAACCTCTGGTGCTTAACGAGGAGGCTTCGTGTTTGTTTCATTCTGATGCGAGACTAGAAACGCTATTTGATGACATTTGTTAGACTAAATGAACTTGTGTAAATTAATTTGTGTGATTGGTTTGTGTCCTCAGACATCCAGGAGTTCTGCTCAGAACACAACACGGCGGATGTTTGGACTTTTGAAACATTTAGGCTGATTTGATGATGCTTTCAGCTACTCATATTTGTCTTTTTAAAAAGATTTTTCAATACGTTTTCTGGCTGTGATGTTGCATCCAAATCATGTTTTAATACCTATAATTCTGCATGTCTGTCCTCTTTATATATCATAGTTATTTATGTATACTAATGTAAATTTAAAACGACTGGTGAATGTAAAGCACCAAGAAATTCTGAAATATTTACTTACATCTTTTGTTGCAATGGACAAACTTTCAAAACACATTATGAAAATAAGTATTGACAAATATATATTTTTTTTTTAATTTAATAATGAATGTGTCAAAGGATTTCCATCTAATACCACCACAGAAAATGCTGGTATTTTCCAGCTGTGCTTAGTCATCAGCAGCATTAGTGAATTATCATTAGATTTGTCTAACGAGCATGACGTCACTGAATGACAAAAGATTAAGAAAACACGAAGCATAAATAAAAACAATTATCCGTGTAAGATATCATCCCGCCTGTAAACAGGGTGAAAGAGCAAGGCACATTTTTGCTCCGCCCACTCTCATAGCGCAACTAATTAACACGCTAATTAATGTAACGAGACTGTGTTTTCAACAGCGACACTCACGACAGAGAGAGGAGGCGGAGCGATTTATGACCTCGCTCTTTATTATTCCTGCTTAATGACGACATCTTCAGATAAACGAGTGTAAAGCTCATTAAAACATGAGTAAATGACAGTGCTCACACACACACACACCTGACAAACACAAACAACACTCGCATTGAGGAAATTAAAGCAATCACATCGTTATACAGAACATACAGTATTTTAAGATCAACTCTATTTAAATAGAAAATTAAAATAAATAAATAAATAATAATAAAAAAAATCACATGAGCTTTATTTTATTATGATACCTCAGTGAATTCAGCATGAGGTGATTTTTTTTTTTTTTTAATGATCTTTTACTTTGGTTTGTAGAACACATGTATATTAAATTGCTTAGTGTTCATATAACAGAACTTACAGAATCGGACATTGGATTGGATTCATTCCGATTAATGAAAATTACTGCATGTATCAATTATTTGAACTCGTCTGCTTTTTCATTGGTTTTGGTTTGTTAACATTTAATGTTCATTTTTTTGTCATGTCTCTGTAACAACTTCTACAATTAATAAATTGACAATTTTTCAGAAATTATTTCTCTAACCAAACCAAACATGTCATCTTTGATATATTTTCATTTGTATTCAATTTATTGTTTTTTTTTTCCCCTTGTGTTTTCAATACCATTTTTCGTCCTGTTAGCTTGTTGCAAAATCTCTTTAAGTAATGCAAGCCACTTCCTTAATGACATCATTCTACAGGAAGTGACATCACGTTAACGAGCAGTGACAAGCTTATCTATGTATGTACATCCTGCACTAAAACAAAACAAACAAACTAATTGGTGTAATACGTACTATTCATTCAGAAATTATGAAGTGGCAAGAAACATTGAATTAAATGTGAAATTCTGAAGTAGAAAGATTTTTTTATTTTAGTTATTTATTGTTTGTTTGTATATTATTATTATTAATGGTAAATCATACTCTCTCTCTCTCTCTCTCTCTCTCTCTATATATATATATATATATATACATATATACAGTATATATATAAATGAAGTTATAGTTAAAGTTGAAGTGTCTGAGTTTGATATATGATCTGATATAAAAGTTTCTGCACAACAAGAATGACCTGACTCGAGTTACAATGAAAGAAAAAATAGGTAATTATCAGTAAGTGTTGATCTGTGCATCAGGAGTGAGATTATTTCATATTTCATATTTCATATCATTCTCACGGCGTGTGGCGTCTCTCAGCCATAAAGTCTACGTGAGGTCATTCTACGTTCAGTTTGAATCCAAAACAGATTGAAGTCCCACATTCAAGCTGACACACATTGCTAAAGATGCCAATGGTAATTAATTAGCATCTCATTTGAACGAGGAACAACGGGACGAGCCGGAGCGGTCGTGGGATGCGTCTCCCCTCAGGCCGGCCGTATCGGGGTCAGAGCTCGGGACGCTTTACTGATAGAAGAGATACTGACTCTCACATCTCCATGCTTCATCTCAGTTTCATCGCAAACGCTCGAAGCTACACAGAGACGCCAAACACAGAAAACAACAGCAACAATCAGACAGACGGAGGTTCAGTGTGGAACTGGATCAGAGCGTTCACATCTGATGATAAAAGACAAAGAGACGTAACGTGTGAGGACGTCTTCTTCCTAAACACATGCCGAAAAACTCATTACAGCTTTCAAACTGCGGCTCGTTAAGAAGGAATTGTAGGATTATCTACACTGCAATTAATAAAAAATAACATACTATTTCAGAAAATAATATTATTTTAAATCCAGAGCTGGGCAGTAACAGATTACATGTAATCTGGATTACAAAATCAGATTACAAAAATCGGTTACTCTTTAATTTAAGGTGTCCTTGTTACAGTGTAATTACACATTTAAGTAATGAGTATTATTAATTAACTATATGTACTTACTATATGGTTAGGATAGGATTAGGGTTTGGCTTAGGGTTACTTGCATGTAATTATGTGTCATTAATTGTTATTATTATAGTAAGTACATGTGTAACAGGGACACCTTAATTAGTACCAAAAAATTGGTTAAACTTTATTTTAAGGTGTCCTTGTTACAGTGTAATTATACATTTAAGTACTGAGTAATATTAATTAACTACATGTACTACTATATGGTTAGGGTTAGGATTAGGGTTTTGTTTAGGGTTACTTGCATGCAATTATGCATAATTTATTGTTATTATAATAGTAAGCACGTGTAATAAGGACACCTTAATATAAAGTGTTACCCAAAAATCAAGTAATTGTAATTAGAGTGTATTACAATGTAAACTACTCATAATCAGTTACTTTTTTATGGATTACATATTATACATATTATTACATATTATTCACACAATGGCAGTAAATCATTCAGAATTTATTGATTCTCCCTAATTCTTATATTTTCTCTTTTAAATTGGTTCATTAGTTAACATGATTCTAAGAATGAACAATACTTCTACAACATTTATTAATCTTAGTTAATGTTAATTTCAGCATTTACTAATGCATTATTAAATTCACAAGCTGAGTTTGTTAACATTAGTTAATGCACTGTGAACTAACATGAACAAGCAATGGATTACTGTATTTTTATTAACTAACGTTAACAAAGATGAATAAATACTGTAATAAATGTATTGTTCATTGTTAGTTCATGTTAGTTAATACATTACACCTTATTGTAAGGTGTTACCGCATTTAGCTTTGACTATATTCACAATATAGAATGGTAATGTAAATGTCATGTAAATAAATTTGCAAATCTGAATTAGGTGAAAAAAGCACCTCTCGAGCAATTAGACCATATATGAAAGAAATAATTATGCGAGTTACTAAACGCTGGTGATGTGTAGCTGAGAAACACTGTGTCTTCATCATATCCGATTCTGGAAGTCTGGACAAACAATATGTCAAACCTGTAAGACTTTGGGCGTGTAATGTAGTTGCTGTTTTCATGCTTATTAATGTTTGTTTATGTAATGCTGGGCTTTCCAAATGTTTTGTCAGCCAAACCCCTTTAACAGCTTTATCAGCTTAAAAACCCACAGTTCTTGTGTTGAGCCCAGTTTGAGAAACTCTGGTTCAATGTAATGATATGATAGGTTGATATGAAAACATTAAATATATTTTCTTTGACTTAGCATTTTTAAATCAATAAAAAGAAGTTAGATAAGTTAGATAAAAAGTAATAGTGTAATCAAAAAAAGTAGTCAGAATACATTAACTAAAACGAGTA
Source organism: Schizothorax lantsangensis (assembly GCA_027422415.1). NCBI lineage: Eukaryota > Metazoa > Chordata > Actinopteri > Cypriniformes > Cyprinidae > Schizothorax > Schizothorax lantsangensis. The sequence goes on from CM049853.1 coordinate 34,776,440, forward strand.
ACCTAGACTACGTTATTAACTACTAAAGCAGCGTTGACATAAATATGTTGCTATACAAAATTAAGGGTTTGTTTAAACAATTGCAATTGTTGTTTAAGTGTGTAAACAAACAAAAATAAACAATTGCAAAAATGGGGATGTTATTTGCATGCGTATTACGTGTTCTTTACAAAGTGACATCGCCACCTACTGGCCTGGCATGAATAATGTGGTGTTTTTAGTTGTTTTCGCGGATCTGTGTGAACAGGGATCGTTTTGACTGTTGTCGTCTGTATGTGAAAAACACAAAGGAACAACTTTCAATTGTTTTAAATTGCATGTATCATTTATTTTAACTTCATCAGCATTTTTTACTCCATTCTTTTCGATATTAATTAAACAGCAGGCTAATGACTGAAGGAGACAAACATATAAACGCCGCTTTATCTCAGCGTTTGTGTTTGCTGTGAAAACCTGTCCTGGCTCTGCACTGTAACCGGACTGAACCGCGTCCAGAGCCGGAGCTTATTACAGGTATTATCTCAGTCTCCAGGAGGGATTCACTGCAGGAGAGAGTCGACCTGCTCTTATTGTACCTGACACACTCAAACACACACAGATACTCGCCAAACACCTCTAATCCGCTGTCAAACCCTATTTATGCCTCACTCTCACACACACACACACACACACACACACACACACACACACACACTGACACACACACACACACACACACACACTCTCTCTCACACACACACACACAAACTCGTTTTGGAGTCCCTAAGGTCCAGCAATTACAGCCACAGGAATCACACAGGCCAGAAACACAGCAAGGCCTTCTGAGGAGATAACATGACACACACACACACACACACACACACACACACACTCCAGCGCTGCTGCTGTTCCAGCTCCTGCTTCTGTTCTGTCTTACTCAGAAACGAGAACAGTAGAGAGTGACCAGAGACGTCATGCTCCAAAAACACAAGAATCAAAAAAAACACCATAAGGGGCTGCGGATGCATTTTTGCATTCTGTTTGCTATATATTTATTTTAATTGTTGTTCTATGTTCACATGCACCAGACAAATGTTTCTGGCCGCTGTGCTGCATCTACACTACTATTCAAGAGTTTTTGAAAGAAGTCTTTTCTGTTCACCAAGGCTGCATTTATTTGATCAAAAATACAGTAAAAATACAAAATATTATTACCATTTAAAATAACCGTTTTCTATGTGAATATACTGTAAAATATAATTGATTTGTTGAAACAGTTGTGCTGCCCAATATTTTTAGTGGAAACTGTGATACATTTTATTGTTCAGGATATAAAGTTCAAAAGAACAGCATTTGTTTCAAATAGAAATCTGTTGTAACATTATAGATGTCTCTACTGTCACTTTTCATCAGTTTAATGCGTCTTTGATGAATAAAAGTGTCCTTTTCTTTAAAAATAAATAAATAAATACATCACTGACCACAAACTTTAGGGCACCAACTCTAAAGTCTTCTGAATATGTCTTCATAGTTTTCATACGATGCTAAACACTATGAGAGCATGCAGATGGACAAATATGATTTGAGAGCTGCTTTAATAAACCGTTCTTGTTGACTTGTCAGAACTACTTTAATGTGACTTTGTGGTGTTTTTCTGTCTTGTCTATTAATTAGCCTATATAGAAAAGATCATTGTGAATGTTCTGCTAAACATCTGAAGCACCCGCAGGAGAAAGTCAGTCATATTTCTATTCCTATAACGCAGGACTGTGCTGAATTAAGTGAAGAATTTGCCAAACTCAGCCACAAAGCTAAAGTAAGAACTGAAAGTGTGTTTGAAGGTACTCTTAACGTCTCTGGCTGCTCTGACCACATCATCTCGATCTGATGTTTATACGCGGCTGTTATTGGTACCAGGCCGCATCGGCTCGTGCGTCTCCAGTAAAATGCTCGTCTGACCACAACAAAGCACTTTCAGACTGAAGCGGGTCGCATCGCTCAAACATCGCTTTACAAGTTTCTCCTCCTCAATGACAGGAAAACCTCGCGCTCCTGTGACTCATCAAATCATAAAACACAAAAAAAAGACTACGTTTAATGTGCAGAGATCCCGATGGGCGCTCATAAAGATTTATTTTATTTTATTCCATTTCACATACGCAGACATTGTCCATCGCGCCTCGGCCGGCTGTTATGGGCGTGTAAAATAAATTGTAGTTTTATCGTAAAGATACAGGCACTTTAGCAGAGCGCATCCAAATGGATTCAACGTGTTTATGAGGACTGTTGTCCTGGAAAGTAAAAGGTATCAATTAAATGACCGTGTGTGTGTGTGTGTGTGTGTTTGGCATTGCTCTCATGTCCTCAGTTTAAATGTGAAATTCAGCACATGCAGATTTCAGCACTCAGCAAACTTATGAGGGTCAATCCAGACACGGCGGTCCAGATGGGTTTGGATCTCACACACACACACACACACACACACACACATATATATTTACAGCATGAGAGACAATAACGTCTCTCAACGCTGTCACACAACACAAGCCAGATGCTGATTTATTTTTATTTATGTCTGGATTGTCTCTGCCACACAAACACAATGTGGAAACGTGGCAGAGAAAGTATCTCTCAGAATACATGAATCCTTCAGGACAGGATCGTTAGAGTGTAATTAGACACAATGAGCCCATGTGTGATCATCAGTCACCTGTACATCAACATCTGACCATCTATAGTCATATCTGACCCTATAGATGAATATCCATATCATTTGACCTATAGATTAAGACCCTATAGATTAATATATAAATGTGAATTCAATTCAGATTCAGCATGTTAGTATGTGATTCTATAGATTGAAGGTGCTCAAACTACTATGAAGGGCTTTTTTTTTTAAATAAAAATATCACGCTTGATTGAGGGCTGTGGATTGAAAGTAAATGTTGCATTATTATCATCTATATTAGTTTTTTTAATGTATTTCCTCAACATTTAAATGCATAAATTAATGAATTAATATTAATTACATGGTTATTACTGTTAACTAAAACTAAAACTTAACTAAAACTATAAAAAAGGGGAAAAAAAACGTTACTTGAAATAAACATTAACTGAAAAAAAAAAAAAATATGAAAAAAAGAAAAGAAAAAAAGTTGCCAAGACAACATTTCTTATTTCCAATTAGTTTAAGCTGAAGTACTAAAATAACTAAAACTAAAACTGAAATAAAAACTCAGAAAATAACTAAACACATATTTAAAAAAATATATATGTATAAATGAAAAAAAAATATATATATAAAATAAATCCATTAAAAGTATTAATAAAAACGGTAATTGTTAATGATACTAAACTATAATATATAATGATGCTGAATTATATAATGAAAAAAAAAAAAATATATATATATATATGCTTCAATGGCATTTATTTATTTATTTATTTATTACTTATTTATCCATCCCTCCCAGTGGACCAAAATCAAAAGTCAAAGGTCATCTGACCCATGGTTTGGGGATCTATGCTTTATATAAATATCTTCATGTACAGTTTATAAATAGATACTCTTTACTAGTAGACTTTAAACCAGGCCCTATAGATTAATGCTAAATACTGTCTTTTAAGGCATGAATCTACAGGGTCAATATAGGGAGTGTCCAATATCCTAAATCCTTTGTGTGTGTGTGTGTGTGTGTGTGTTGTTTTGTGTCTCATGAGAACACTAAAACCCATAATCTCTCTCATCATTTGAACACGAGCCCCCAGAGCAACTGCCAGGGAGAGAGAGAAGGAGGTTTCGAGGGAAGGAAAACAACATTTCACATTCACAGATGAACCCAATTTGGTGCGGTTTGGAGTGTAATTTAGATCAAACATCTCCATGTAAATGAGTCAGGCTTTCTTAATTAGGTGGCTATGCAGAGAGCGAGAGATGAAAAACTTGCAGTGCTCATCATCTGAAGTGGGTGTGGCAGCTGAAGTCAAACAGGCTCCGCCCCCTTCATGATCTGAGCCAACCCTCCAAACCGACTCCACGTTGCCGTGGTGAACAGACTTGGTGACGCTGGTTTTGATTGGTTATGAGACGTTCATTCCCATGGTGATCAGTAAGTAAATAGGTCATTCCTCTCTGATTTAGCTGTCGGTGGAGAAACACGCTGCCAACAAGCTGCAATCGACACTTATGCCAAAAACACTGAACTCCAGCCAAGCTCCGACACACACACACACACACACACACATGCTCTTACAAATCAAACATACACATACAACCTCACAAATCTCAAGTTTACACACACACACACACACTGAGTGTCTGCATACAGTTATGCATTTGGCCTGTCGGATGTGTTTTAAAAATTGAAGTGATACAAAATCAAATCATACTAAAATAATTCTCATAGAGAGAGAATAACATTCAGCTGCTACAATCACACTAACATGAAGCTCAGAGATCATTTAAAGGGCCCCTGGGTAGCAGGAGCCACCTGGACACCAACACACACACATACACACATACACACACACACATACACACACACACACACACACACACACACACACACACACACACACACACATACACACACACATACACACACACACACACACACACACACACACATATGCGTACAGTGTCTTTTTACTGTTAAAGGGTTAGAGCGTGTGTCTGCATTAGAGTTGTTAATTTAGAGTTGAGATTTAGAAAATATCACAATTTCACAGTTTCATGGTATACAATATGATTTGATAGTGATTGATTTCTAAATATTTCAGGTACATGTGCATTTGTCCTAAGCATAAAAAAAAACTATGCTGTAAACTATAAAGGAACCCTCTCATTTGGTACATTTAAATCAAGTTCAAGTTCAAGTTCAAGTTGAGCTTTATTGTCATTCCGCTACATGTGGGGACATACAGTGGAACGAAATGTCGTGCCTCACAGTACCACGGTGCTACATAAATACAGACATACAACAATGAAGTAAAACACTATAAACCTATACACAATAACCTATAAACACTATAAACCGACACTATAAACACAATAACCTATAAACACTATGAACCTATGACAGATTTTGACTAAGTATACTATATATAAATGTTTACCCTATACATCTAAAGATAAAAGATAAAAAATACAAACTATACAAACTATGCGAATGCTTCACATAAATACTGTACATGTGCAGAGAGAAACATTGTGAGTCAAGCAGCTGGCTGGGGAACAGTACAAGATGATTTGTAGTGGTGCATGAGCATGTAAACATACATATATTGCTGAGTCTTTTGTGGGATTGTGTACACATAGCAGTGTTAGGAAAAAGTGTCTAGTGCATAGAGGAGATTGTGCTGCTACAGGTGGTTTGTACAGGCCCACTCACCTGTGTGTAGCACACTTGAATTGCACAAAAAAAAAAAAAAAAAAGTTCAGTCTTTTCTTTTGTGTGGTAAGGTTGGGGGGGGTGTTTGGAGGGGTGTGGGGGGGGGTCCATGTTTCAGGAGGTAGGGGTTTGCATGGGGTTTCAGAGGGGGGCGGGGTGATCTGAGTTCAGGGCTCTCACAGCCTGGGGGAAAAAGCTGTTGAGCAGTCTGGCGGAGCGGGCTCTGATGCTCCGGTACCGTCTTCCTGATGGTAGGAGCTGGAAAAGACTGTGGGAGGGGTGTATATTATTATGTAATTCTAATAATATTAGAATTACAATAATGAATATACAGTAATACCCAAAACTTATTGTATTCATTTTAGAATCATTATATTTAACTACTACTTACGTATAGCCTATAATATTCACACTGAAATAAAAACGCTGTATATCTTACAGTACAAAGATTTAAATTGCACACAAGGTATTTTTCATAAAAACTTGTCTTCATGACTGATGACATTCATAAATGATTATCACTTTAAGGAAATAAGCTCCTCTCTAGGTTGTTGTTTTTTTCAGCTAAGAAACTCTGAACACTGGACAACTTTCCTAAGGCACATGTAACATTAGCTGCTTTATTACATGTTTTATTGACATCTTTACATGAATGAAACACTGGTTTGGTGATTATATAAGAGGTAATAGATATCAGTAAGTTGTACTGTATCTTTCAACATACCTTCTGATGTTCGTTCATGTTTATTTTGTGCTACAACTTGTAGTAAAGCAGAAGAGCTGATCGGTTCACACGCACACCGCCTTAATTGTAATCTACTGTTCAAAAGTTTGGGGTTTGTAAGATTTTGTAATGTTTTTGAAATAGGTCTCTTCTGCTCACCAAGGCTACATTTATTTGATCAAAAACACATTAAAAACAGTAATAGTGTGAAATATTATTATAATTTAAAATCGCTGTTTCTCATGTGAATATGTGTTAAACTGTAATTTATTTCTGTGATCAAAGCTGAATTTTCAGCATCATTACTCCAGTCTTCAGTGTCACTTTCTAATATGCTGATTTGCTGCTCAAGAAACATTTCTGATTATTATCAGTTATCAAAAACATTTGAACAATAGTTTATATACCCTGCGTCCCAATGTACATACTATCCACCTGCCCTAAATAGTATTGAAAATTACTAATATCTCATAGAATTTAGGATGGATAGTATGCACATTGGGACGCAGGCTTAGTCTGCACAGATTCAGTCAAAAGGAGCAAAGTTGATTGGATAGCGCTTCATAATACAAATGTACAATAACCCAAAATATACAGCAACAATGAGTTTTTGAAGGTAAAAAGTGGAATATTCTAAAATGGCCGAGTCAATCTCCTGATCTCAACCCGATTGAACAGCATTTCACTCGCTGAAGACAAAACTAAAGGCAGAAATACCTTCATCGCAGTCTCTGGTGATGTCCGTGAGTTCCAGACTTAAGTTTGAATTACACAAGTTTCAGTCTGGATCCAGCCCTTAAATGATCTGAGATGACCAAACACCTGAGAAGAGATGATGTCAACCCCTCAGAGGACCTCAGAGGATGCCAACCCTCAGACAACATACAGAATTAACAAATTTTGCCATAAGTTAATATATTAAGTTTCTACAATGTATAAATATTTTGTAGAAACTTAATTTCCTGTAAAGCGCTTTGCAATGATTGTATCGTAAAAAGCGCTATACAAATAAACTTGAATTGAATTAAATTGAATTAAGTATTTCCAATAAAATATTAAAAATTAACATTTTATTTATGATTATATTTATTTGTCCAATTACATTTGAGCCCTGAAAATGGGGGACTGTGTATAAAAAATGGTTGTAATTCCTAAGCATTTTATGTTATATTTTTGTTCAACCCCTTGAATTAAAGCTTAAAATCTGCACTTCAATATAATCATGTTTGTTTTATTTTAATTCTATTCTAGTGGCATACAGAGCCGAAATAATGAACATTGTGTCAGTGTCCAAATATATATGGACCTAACTGTATATTTTAGCTGTGTATTTCTGACCATGTTATTTTATAATATACATTCTTACAATCCTACAGGGATATATTTCTTCAGTCAGTCTCTGTTTTGTGATTAAAATAAAAATGTCTCCATCCTCGAAATCTGCCTGATCAGGCACTTTGTGCTTCACTTGTTTCTTGAACAGAAGTGAACTTCAGTAGATTCACATCACTGCTGCAGTTTGATCAAATTAAAGAGTTTCTCTGTGAGAACGAGACGAGACGCGTCTGTGATAATGAGCTGAAAAGTTTGAGCCGTCCTGTTCTCTAATGATATGTCACAGCATACAGTACATCTCACACACACGCACACACACACACACACGCACACACACGTTTAATTGAGCAAATATCATAGACTTCTATTGTTGTTATATTACGTCAACTATAATGAATAGAGACTAACCCAAACACTAACCCTGAAAGAAAACTTATTATTGTTATTGTGTTGTTAAAATTAACAGAAATAACCATGACAATGTTTCATTTATGGATTAAAAACCAAGTCTGGTCCAACAGTTAGTCTTGCATCCAATTTCACTTAGATTACAGAAGTAAAATGGTTTGTGAATCGTGAATCATATTAAAGTTCACCAAAAAATGAAAATGTGCTCACCCTCAGTCCATCCAAGACATGGATGAGTTTGTTTCTTCATCAGGTTTGTAGAAATGTGTCTCTGCATCAGTGTCTCAGCAATGGATGCTCTGCAGTGAATGGGTGCCGTCAGAATGAGAGTCCAAACAGCTGATAAAAACATCACAATAATCCACAAGTAATCCACACCACTCCAGTCCATCAGTTAACATCTGGAGAAGACAAAAGCTGAAACAAATCCATCATTAAGATGTTTTTTTAACTAAAATATGAGTCCATAATCCATAATAACGCTTCCTCCAGTGAAAAAGTCCATCTCCTGTTGTCTCTCACATCAAAATCCAGTCACATATTTGTTTAGAGCTGTTTTGGCATCTGTGCAGATTTCTCTCCTGATTCAGACCAGAACACTTTTTCACTGGAGGAAGCGTTATTATGGATTATGGACTCATATTTTAGTTAAAAAAACATCTTAATGATGGATTTGTTTCAGCTTTTGTCTTCTCCAGATGTTAACTGATGGACTGGAGTGATGTGGATTACTTGTGGATTATTGTAATGTTTTTATCAGCTGTTTGGACTCTCATTCTGACGGCACCCATTCACTGCACAGCATTCATTGCTGAGACACTGATGCAGAGACACATTTCTACAAACCTGATGAAGAAACAAACTCATCTACATCTTGGATGGCCTGTGAATGAGCACATTTTCATTTTTGGGTGAACTATACCTTTAATTTGAACGGGTCTGTAAAATTGAATCAGTACATGCATTGTGGATGACAGTGGGTTAACTAATAAAATTGTAGTTACAGTGAAATCATGTGACGTTTGTCTGGTGCTGAAGAGTGAAGTGGTTCCCAGTGAATCTCGGTGGGTCAGTTTTCACAGCTACAGGACATCTCACACAAAGCAAGTCATTACACCGTTTCCAGGTTTATCGTAACATACAGGACACATATAAACACACTTCTGCACAACAACACAATCAGTGCATTGAGTTTTGACAGTCGTCTTCTCATTTCAACCTGAATTTCATGTCAACTGAAATAAAAACCAGCCAGCGAGTTTGTTGTGAGAACACTAAATCATTTCCACTGTCACTCGAACGTGAGACAAAAACATCCATAACGCCGAAAGAAGGTCTCCTTCATGTCTCATGCTTCTCCTTCAGAGTAATGAGTTTCAGTGGAGAGTAAACAGAAGTCTCCTAATCGTCAGATGTTTCTCCTGAGAAAAAAAACTCCTCTAGAGGTTGAGAAGAGATCGTATTGATGTCTCAAACTGTGCTCAGATTTTCCACAATACCAAAGTCAGCAATCAAAACTCAGAGATCTGCATATGAATCTCATTAAATGAGCTGAGCTGATCTGCATTAATTGTATAGCTCTATACTCTAACTGGTTGATATAGTGACTCATTTGGTTTTGATTTATCCTGGGGAAGTTTAGGAGGAGCATCTGAGAACGTCTTGACAATTAAGACATATAATTGAAGTCTCTTGAGACGCTGAGAAACACACACCTGTCTGTCTTCACGCAGATCACAGCAGGTCAACACACCCATGAGAAGGTTACTGTAAGTGTTCGTCTGACGGATGTAATGTGACACTTCACGTCTCTGTGGAGCGACAGAGAGACGGACACTCGGGACGAGGAAAGACGGGATTTCCAAACTCCCAGTTCAAAGGCTTTGAGTTAATTAGTTTCTTCATAATCTGACGATACGCTGATACAGAGTGTGTACAAACACACACACACACTTGTTTCGCTATCCTTGTGGGGACTTACATAGGCATAATGGTTTTTCTACTGTACAGACCGTATATTCTATCGCCCTACACCAACCGTACACCTAAACTTAGCCCTCACAGGAGACTTTTTGCATTTTTAGATTTTCAAAAAACATAATTCTGTATGATTTATAAGCTTGTTTACTCATGAAGACCTCAATTTAGGTCCCCACCGTGACACAAGTCCCCATGAGTCTGTGTGTATTCAGGTTTATGTCCCCACTGGTATATAAAAACAAACACACACACACACACACACACACACACACACACACATACATGCACACACACACACATGCACAAACACACACATGCACACACACACACACACACACACACGTCCTGGTACGGCAGCCACAAGTACATTAGGCCTATATAACAAAATATCAAATCAAGTGTCATTTATAAAAAAATAAATAAAAAAAGACAATCAGAACATTTGACATAAGACAGAAGTTTGTAGAGTCTGAAATGCTGAAACGACAGATGTGGTGTTGAAGATGAAGAGTCAGTATTGTGTTTGTTTGTGGTTTGAATGAAGCCTGTTATTATGACCCATAAAGTTTGTTTCTGCATTCTGACATTGTACTTATAATAAAGTACACAAGTTAGTTTTGGGTCAGAAAACTGTATGTTTGTGTCTCTTCTGCTCACCGAGTCTGCATTTATTTGATCAAAAATACAGTAAAAATAGTGAAATATTATTACAATTTAAAATAGATGTTTTTATGTGAATATCTGTTAAACTGTAATTTATTTCTGTGATGCACAGCTGTATTTTCAGCATCATTACTCCAGTCTTCAGTGTCACATGATCTTCAGAAATCATAATAATATGCTGATTTGCTGCTCAAGAAACATTTCTGATTATTATCAATGTTGAAAACAGTTGTGCTGCACAATATTTTGTGGAAACTGTGATACATTTTATTTTTCAGGATTCACAGATGAATAGAAAGTTCAAAAGAACAGCATTTATTTGAAATAGACATATTTTGTATCATTATAAATGTCTTTACTGTCACTTTTGATCAATTTAATGCAGCCTTGATGAATAAAACTATAATTACTTAAAAGAAAATCCTCACTGATGCCAAACTTTTCAATGGTACTATTGTAAATTATTTAAATATTATAGTAGTATGTGTTGTACTGCCATTCATTTAGACAGACTGTAATTTTACTGTAATTTTCAAAAAGTAAAACATCACATGTGTTAATGTGGAGGAAAATGTGCTTAAATGCAATGAAAATAATGTCTTAATGCAAAAAAAAATAGCTTTATGCTTATAAAAATACATTTTCTTGCAAATATGCATATTTTCATAATTTATAAATATATATGGAATTTATATATATAAAAAAAAATATGCAAAATATAATTTACCTTTTTCTTTTGATTGAGGGCTGAATTATGTGTTTTGGTGAAAACGCTCGCCCTGCATGTGACAAGAAGAAACAACAGGAACATTTATTTGTTTTTGTGAAAACTTTGTTAGTTTTTACAGTTGATCCGTGTTTCATAACAAACAGAGCAACACGTTAATCTGAGATGTTCTTATTAGAAATCTGAAGGTGTTCGACACACACACACAGAGCGGAGGGAGCTGTCAGTAATCTCTTTATCACTGAATCATGGGGTGTGTGTGTGTAATATGTGGAGCTCAGTGGGAGCAGACGAGTGTTAAAGCGGTTACCTGCGCTGATCACACATTTATCAACATCATTTTAGCAGCAGAGACCTGCTCCGCTAACAGCTTCCTATCGCGGAAAGGGCATCGTAATGAATTATTGTTTTGCAGCTGGCTGGAAAATTGTACTTTCTTGTGAGCGGTGAGAGCAATAAATCACACCAGCACATCAGCTACTGGAGGACTGCTGACTGCTGGAGTTTCAGTCTGCGACACACACACACACACACACACACACACACACCACTGACCGCGGATCAGAGACGGATCCGTCCCACACGCTCACACCCGACCGGAGGAGCTTCTGACCCGAACCGGCCCCTGAACCTCACACAACAAACCAGGGTTATCATGCAGCAGGGGCCAAAAGTGCTGTTCAGAGAGGTATTCTCAATATCTGCTTATAATGACCATACAAGATCAAAATATTGATAGTATTTATTTTATTTATTTTCATATAATACAACATTATTGCTTTGACACAATCTGCATTGTAAAAAGCACTATATAAATAACAGTGACTTGACTTATTACAAATGAATCATGAGAGTATGTACATTAGTTTTACATTCCAATCACAACTATGCAATATGCATTATGCAATATAAAATATTTAATAATAAAATACTGCAATGAAGATTTCCATTCTCCCATGGAGAAAAAAATAAATAAAATATGTGCTTGAAATAAAAATATATATAAATATATACACACACACAAACACACACACACACACACACACACACACACACACACATATTTATTTATGTATATATATATATATATATATATATATATATACGTATATATATACTACTACTACTAATAATAATAATAATACATTTCCATTAAGGCAAAATTTCTAATTTTCATTTTGTTTAAATTAAAACAACAAAATAAATAAAACTAAATAAACTGACACTAATAAATAAAAAGTAAACATTTAAAATAAAATAAAATTAAATTAATAAAATAAAATAAATTACAAAAAACACAACAGAATTACCAAACTTTAACTAAAATTAAACAGAAAATAAAATGATACAAAAAAAAAAAAAAAACCTGCAACTAATTGAGTTTCACTGGAGCTGCACAGAGTCTGAATTTAACCTTGGTCCTGCCAACAGCGTAAAACTGTATTTTTTTTCATAATTTATTAAGATACTGTATTTTTGTGTTCATGTTGATGGCATTAATAATGAAAACTACAAAAACTGCTTCTCAAAACTACAAATAAGAGTCATAAATGTCAATAAAGCAACATTTTTGTTTGTGGGTACAGGGAATATTCTCAGAACGTTCTGGAAAGGTTCTCTCGAAGTTACCTCCAGCGACATTAATAGAGCATTCGCTGAACGTTACCTGGTCTTTATTAATGTTCTCAAAGCATGAGCAAAACATGTTACTTATACATAACACATGGAATGTTTCTGAAACATTTTAGTTTTTGAATCATTTTTTAAATGTCTTCTGAGAACATTTAAAAGTTCTATTAATGTTTGCAAAATGATAAAATGCAATGTTTCCTTAACATTAATGCTCAACTACAAACATTAAAAAAACTGGATGTTTTAAATGTTCAGAGAACATTCATAAATGTGTCCCTGCAGCACAAAAGCAGTCATAAGTAACACAGGTATATTTGAAGCAACAGACAACAATACATTGTATGGGTCAAAATTATCCATTTTTCTTTTATGCCAAAAATCATTAGGATATTAAGATCATGTTCCATGAAGATATTTTGTAAATGTCCTACCGTAAATATATCAAAACTTCATTTTTGATTAGTAATATGCATTGCTAAGAACTTCATTTGAACAACTTTAAAGATGATTTTCTCAATATTTTGTTTTTTTTGCACCCTCAGATTCCAGATTTTCAAATAGTTGTATCTCAGCCAGATATTGTCCTATCATAACAAACCATACATCAATGGAAAGCTATTTATTCGGCTTTCAGATGATGTATACATCTCAATAAAATAAAAAAAGGCCCTTATGACTGGTTTTGTGGTCACAAATAACGTTGTTATAACATACTGAGAACATTAGCTAAACGTTCATAGAAGGCATGTTTGTTAGAAAGGTGTGTGCTAACATTCTCTGCACTGGTTCTGATGAAACACAATCCACCCTCAGCTCCGTATCGGCCGCTCTATCATTCATTGAAGGCCTGTGTGAAGGCCTAACCTGACGGGAGTCTGGACGGCAGCCAGACGTTAAACAGGTAATGAGAGTGTTTATCAGACACGGCACAAGGTGGGAAAAGCGTTTCATCAGACAGCAGATCAAAGCGCTTCCCGTTCCCGTTCTATTCCCTCGCGCTCCGCCGAAACAAAGAGCTGTTAAGGGATGAAAGCGGTGCGAGAGCGAGTAAACGCAGGGGGCATCCGTCAGTCCTATCTGATGCTGGAGAACATTACAGCATTATTCCTGCTATCTGTAGGTGAGCCGCTGCTGTTATAGAGAAGTCATCCAGCGGCTGCAGATAACATGACGTGTGGACACTCGATGGATATTTCTGAAGCATGGAAACATGAACCTGTGAATCTTTCTCCGCTGGCATCATAATCTTCTTGAATTACAGCAGTAGAAACTCTTTCTGAAGGAGTCGTCTGCTCAGATTACTCACATACAACAGTTTCTCACTGCTTCTGTCATTTCTTTATGTGGAGAAACGTATCGTGATGAATCGTAATGCAATAACCTGCATTAAGTTTTAGGAAAGAGTCAATTTGGATTTCATGATTTTAAATTCTACTTACAGTGCTGAGCTCCAATCTGATTGGCTGGTTTTATGCAATATACAATATACAGTAACAGTCTGTCTGGAAACAATTGAAAGTGAATGATTTCAGGCTGTTCTGTTGTCAAATCACTGTCAGCACAAACAATCCTGACGTCATCTTTAAGTTCTCAAGGTGCTATATAGACACTTCTGAAAAAGAACTTATTGAATCTGATTGTTTTTAAGACAAATTGCATTATTTTCTAGCAAGAAGCATTAAATAAAAATACATATCTGAAATAATAATAAAAAATACACTAGTATGAGTAACCAGAACATAGCAGAAAATGGGGAGAAAAAAATATCTGGTTTACATTAAAATAAAATAAAATAAAATAAAATAAAATAAAATAAAATAAAATAAAATAAAATAAAATAAAATAAAATAAAATAAAATAAAATAAAATAAAATAAAATAAAATAAAATAAAATAAAATAAAATTAAAATAAATTAAAATTAAATTAAATTAAATTAAATAATGTGTTCAGTGGTTGAGGTAAATATAAAATTAGAATGTTTTTTTGTTGAAAAAATATAATTAACTATTAATTAATTAACTACATTTTTTTTTATAAAATAAAATTCAGTGGTTTGACATAAAGATAAAATTTGAAAAAGAAAATGTTGGAAAAAATATAATTAACTATTAATTAATTAACTTTACATATTTGTTCTAATGTAATACAATATACTATAATGCTGTATTATCCTTGTTAATATTATTAACTATTTTTAATGGAGGAAAATGTCATGTTTGTGTAATTAAAAATAATGTTAAACAAACTGCTGCATTTACTTGCTCCAACGCACAGTAAAAAACAATAAATTGCTAAATATTATTACAACTTAAAAAACTGTTTTCTATTTTAATGTATTTCAAAATGTGATTTATTCATATACCCTAAGGTGGGACAGGCCAAAATCATCATTTTCTACAGATAGATCTTGATGTGTTTGCAAACAAGACACCTCGCACAAAACTGTGTTCATGTTTTCTTATATGTCAGATAATAATTTATCCAACACGTCTGAACATATCTTTTCCTACTCCAAAGAACACAGGATTTGTGCCTTTATTGCTTTACAAAAGTAATGGGACACCAATTTGCACCTTGTTTGTAGAAAGTGCCATTTGTGTGAGAGTTTATTGCAGAATCAGCGTTCTGCAGCTCCTCTGCATTAGTTTCTCTCAGAGCTGCTGTTTGCTCACAGAACTAGGAGAAGGACACACAGAAGAGGAGAACCCGGATAAATGACACGACAGGCTTCATATTCTTAATGCAAAACGCTTTAGTTGCTCAGAAACGCCATTAAAACCCTCCTCCAGTTTACAGGCGTCCGCTAAAACGATCCCCCGCTAAAAGTGTGATGGTGAGATGCTAAGTAGATTTCAGCAAGACGGGACACAGTCGTGAGATTTCTCAGAGCTGCATTATGAAGACGAGAAGACGGGCCGCTCGCAGAATTAGTGGGATTGTGTTCGTAATGGGCAGTAATTACAGGAACCCAAACGACTCGAGTTACACGATCCCCTGATCATTTACCATCACAAACCTCAGAGGACCATCACCAGAGAGAGAGAGAGAGAGAGAGAGAGAGAGAGAGAGAGAGAGAGAGAGAGAGAGAGAGAGAGAGAGAGAGAGAGAGAGAGAGAGAGAGAGAGAGAGAGAGAGAGAGAGAGAGAGAGAGAGAGAGAGAGAGAGAGAGAGAGAGAGAGAGAGAGAGACACAGAGAGAGAGAGAGAGAGAGAGAGAGAGAGAGAGAGAGAGAGAGAGAGAGAGAGAGAGACACAGAGAGAGAGAGAGAGAGAGAGAGAGAGAGAGAGAGAGAGGGAGAGAGAGAGAGAGAGAGAGAGAGAGAGAGAGAGAGAGAGAGACACAGAGAGAGAGAGAGAGAGAGAGAGAGAGAGAGAGAGAGAGAGAAATTTATTACACCTTTATTTAATAAAAAATTCTAAAACTCGCATTCAAAAAACAAACCCTCATTAGATTATACAACATTCTCAGCAAAAAGCAAAAAACAAACAAAAAAAAAAAAACAGCACAACAAATTTTCTAAATACATTGTCATAGATAGATAAAAAATAAAATCATGCCTTATGCTTTTATAAGCCCTTTAAAAACCAGTTCAACTCGACAATTTGTATCATAGAGGATTGTGTACCTTCTACTAATGTATATCGCCATTTCTGCTTGTCCTTAAATGAAGTTTAACAAGCCTCCTTTCCTCTGTTTGTTTTTACAATGCTTAAATCCAAAACTAAACACAATCATAGTAAACATTTCATCAACAGCAGAACATAGAAAGAAAGAAAGAAAGAAAGTCTTGCTGTACCAATCACATCTCATCCATCTTCTTAGAAGGAGCACCGGGTGACCTTTGACCCTTATAAAAACAGCAGCATCCATCACCAGCGCTTCGGGTAATCTGGTTAACTACCTACGTCCTGCGTGTGTGTGTGTGTGTGTGTGTGTGTGTGTGTTTCAGGTGTGTGTAGATGATGATCTGTCACAGATCTGTGTGTTATCAGAAGAACATGAGAAATGGAGAGAGCTGATAACTGCTTAGACTCTCTCTATCACACACACACACACACACACACACACACTCACTGTATTTCTCCATTCTTGAGGAAACACAATCTCTGAGCCCAGCATTTATTTTATAACTTTTTAACACGTGAAGTTATCAGCGTCAGATGTCTGAGATATAACAGCAAACCGTACGGCTCTGAAACTGAACACACACCATCAGAAACACACAGAGACAGCGGTTTCTCTGCTACAGATGCTTTCATCACTTCTGCTGATGGACTAAAGGTTATTTAAAAGAAAAACTGTCTTCATAATGTTTCATCAGAGCATAGTAACTCGCTCTGTCTGTTGAACTCTGATTTTTCATCAATCTGTCATACAGAAGCACTTTTCTCCATCCAGTCACTTCTCCCTGCATCACAGACACACAGCAGTGCAATGAGAGGAGAAGAGTGTTTCACAGTGACACCGTGATGCACATGAACAACCTGAAGCAATAATGAAACACTCCTCACCTTCAAATCAGATTCATATTAGTGAATCAGTTAGTTCAGATGATTCATTTGAGTCATCACTAATGGACCCTTTTCACGAGACTGTGATGATGTGTTTCGATCAGCATCATAAATCCTCAAAGTATTTTTTTTTTTTTCATATTTCTTCATATTTCTCTCTTCTTTCTTCTGACTGTCATTATCAGTCTCTCTATTTTTTTTCCTCTTTGATTGAAAGACGTGAAAACACTTCCGCTGCTGAGAACCCCAGAAATGTGAAAAAGGTCTATAGTGTCCACAAAATCTTTGTTTTCCGTGATGAAATATGAAATAAATATTTAGTTTTTTTGTGTGTTTGTTTGTTTGTTTTTAGCCACTGAAAAAAAATACATTAATACACCAATAAATCCAAATAAAGAGATTCATGGATTGAAGCTGCAGGTTCACAAAGAATCAGTTCCTCTGAAGCTTCTCGGTTCATGTCGTGACTGTTTTCATTAAGAACTGCAGAAAAATATTTTCTTACTTAGTGTTTATGTCTTATTTTGCATTACTTCTTGTCTTTTCCAGTACAAATATCTAAACATTCCTAAATCATGATATATTTACCTGATAAGTGAAATTAAGATATTAAGTCTTGTTTTCTGAAAAACTAATATATCAAAATAAAGTGAGTTTATGCTTAAAACAAGAAAAAAAAATCTGCTAATAGGGTAAGAAAAATACACTTGTTTTCTCTATGAATTATTTATTTATTTATTTTATCTTATTTAGTTTTTTCTTTTTTTTTTTAACAGTCCGCCATTGTTTCGATGCCGGAGCAGATGTAGACTCCTAAGCGATTGAGGTGTTCTGTTGTTGAATGTAATAATGAACATAGCAGTCGTCATTTACTCCCGTCATCTGAGCTGCTGAAGACACAGAGGATTACATTTGTTTGTGAAGGGAATGCACCCCTGATCTACCTAAATACATCTACTGTATGTTCAAGTGAATCATTCGTGATCCAGCTTCACCTCCAGGAGAAGTGAGTATAAGCTTTTTTTATGAATCTGCAAATGGCCTTTTCCAATAATGTGCTAGTTAGCAAGTTCAACGGCTATATGCATCTAAAGTAAACAGTCTCAGAGAACGGCTCAGAGGAGAGGGCGGGGTCAGCAGAGCTCATTAGCATTTAAAGTGACATGCAATGAAACGGCTTGCTGTGAAAAGAGCTGTTTTTGACAAGATAAAAAGGTTGTTGTTTTACACTACCATTGAGAAATTTTAACCAAAGTATGTTATAGACTTTTCATGAAGACCCTAAAGCAGGCATCCTTAAATCTGGCCCACTCCTGCAGAGTTTAGCTCTAACCCTAATCAAACACACCTGAGCATGCTAATCAGAGTCTTCAAGATCATTGAAAATCACAGGTAGGTGAGTTTGATCAGGGTTGGTGCTAAACTATGCAGCAGATTGGCCCTCCAGGGAAAGATTTGAGGAACCCTGCCATAAAGAATCAACTTGAACCAACTTGTGGAAAATGGGCATCCAATGTCCCCTTTAAATCACAGCAAGGTAAAGGACTATGATTTGAATGTTGCTTGTACTGTCATGTGAGCTGATGTGGTTAGTAATGTTGAGCTGAAGCGTCCAGCAGGAGCTTCTGGGAACAGACAGATGCAAGAGGGACACATAGAGGAGAGCGGTGACACACACACACACACACACACACACACACACACACACACACACACACACACACACACACACACGTGACTCATTAGAAGGGGAGGATAACAGCCAACTCAGTGCCACCCCATTGCCTGGTCATTGAGCTCTCCAACCACGACAGATGCTGACAATACCCCCCTCACACACACACACACACACACACACACAGACTCTCTCTCTCACACACACACACACACACACACACTCACACAGCGCTGGGTGTATACGGGTCTGAGCTCTCCTCCTGTGGAACACAGCGGGTTAAGTGGGCTCAGAGCGGGTCAGCCGTTAGCTGGTTAAGACTGTTACACACCCGTCTGTTTCCTCTTGACCCGTCTGTCCAGAGGGACTCGACTCGCTCCTGTGGGCTCAGATCTGCAGCAGAGACCTCCTGAGAAACACGAGTCACAGCAACCTGCTTCTCCTCATACGAGACGCTGAAAGACCCCAGCAAACACACGGACATGGGAACCAAATAACAACATTCTTTTGTAATTTTACAACTTTATGACCATAAAATAATGTTCCAGGGAGGTTTTATGAGACAACCATAAAATAACGTCTACAGAACGTTCTCTAATGGTTACTTTTAGATTTATATTAAAAAAACATAACATGATGTATATAGAAAGCTCTCTAATGGTTATTTTTAGGTTTTGTATTTACAACCATAAAATAACGTACAGAACATTCTCTAATAGTAGCTTGTATGTTTTATATTTAGAACCATAAAATAACATATAGAGAACGTTCTCTAATGGTTATTGTTAGGTTTATTTTTAGAACCATAAAATAATGTATCCAGCATGTCTATTAATGGTTATTTTTTTAAAAGAATGTTCTTCAAACCTACAAAGAACAGTCTATTTCTGTAAAGAAACCTTTCCTGGATAAGTAAAAAAAAAAATTAAAATGTATGTTTTGGGAACAATCTGAGAACCAAACACTAACAATCCCAGAATGTTCTGGAAAGCAAAAACGGTTTGCCGGGACATCACTAGAATGAGATGACACCACAGGAGATGTTATTGCTCACATGCTGCTCTTTCATAACTCTGGAGACTTAATGGAGTTTACATCCACATTTAGTTCAGTGTCAGAGAAGAGCTTGTTCAGGTTGCTGTGTGTTCTCAGAGGTTTCTCCTGAAATCCTTACTGTAAAGAAGGAATAAAGACAGACCCAAGTGAGTCAGTAGTTGTAGAGAACATGAAGAGCAGCTCAGATCTATTGATGCAGAACGTTTTGAGATCTCTGATTTTTGAATGTAGACTTTGGTATCTTGACAAATCTTGTGCATTAAAAAAAGACATAACTTCATCATAAACTGATGACTCGTGTCATTCCAAACCTGCATGCTGTTATTTGCATATGACTCGTGCATTATATTCCAAGTCTTCTGAAAATGTTGTGTGAGAAACAGATCCAAACATCTTTTTTTGACGCTTCTCAGAAGAAAGAAACTCACACAGGTTTGGAGCAACATGGTGACAGAATCTTCTCTTGTGCCTGGGCTATTCCTTAAAGGGACAGTTCACCCAAAAATACAAATTCTGTCATCATTTACTCACCTTCATGTTGTTCCAAACCTGTATGAGTGTCTTTCACCTTTTATAGACGAGAGAAGATATTTTGAAGAATGTCGGTAACCAGACAGCTGCATACATATAATTATTTATTAATCAGTTATCATCTTGACTTAACCTGGCTGAAATGTGATGCTAGAGAAGATATTTTGAATAACGTTGGTAACCGAACAGTTGACGGTAGCCATTGACTTCCATGGCATGGGAAAAAATGCTATGGAAGTCAATGGGTGCCGTCAGCTGTTTGGCTAACAACATTCTTAAAAAACAAGTTCAGCAGGAATATCCCTTTAATTCTCACTGCTGAGAAACAACAGAGAGAGATTTTTAAAGAGGACTTAGATTCTTGTTCTCAGTAGAGATGATTTGCAGCTGAGCGTTGAGTTTGTCAGAGTCTCTTGAGCTGGTTAACTAACCTAAGCGTCTTCATTCACACACACACAGAGCTAACCTGATCCCGCCACGGCCCCCCTTGAATTTGAATACGCATCCCCTGCCAGATTTCTGGCTTGGAGGAAATTGCAGGACATTTCCTGACAAATTGAGTTAAGTAGACGTTAAGTGGAGTTTTAAGAAAACAAATGAGTCCCTTTATCACAGGTGGACACTGATGACTTAATGGGGCCCAAACAGATCCTATCACGGCTAATGGCTCGACAGGAAACATTACGGCTTTTGTGCGCAGGAGCGGCGCGAGGCAGGACCTGTCATCCGAGTGGCTTTGTGCGGAGGCAGATGTTTGTATGTATACGGTGAGTTGGCAGGAGCACCTCAGCAGATGCCTGTCTGCGTGCCAAGCCGGCGAGGGCACAGACGGCGCGTGTTGGGCATCATCAGCGGGCGATAGGTGCGTGCCAAGGCTTATTGCTCTTATTTACGTATGTATCTATTCCTCCATCCGAATATCCCCTCGTTCATTAATCAGTCCGTTTTTACAATCTGTCTCATCGCGAGCGCATTAAAGGGGTGGAACCCGGCAGACGATTAATTAGGACGAGCGTGTGCACTTAAAAACACGACGAGAGCAGATGCATTCGACCTCAGATTAGTACACCGTGTCGAACACGACGCCTGCGATTCTGTCGTCTGATAAACCGGCTGAGGCCAGGACGGAGGTGCAGCAAGGTACGCCGTGTTTTATTAACGGTAGCTGTGCCTCTGGGAAACACTGGAGATCAAACTCGGCACTAATTAAAACAGAGCGCACCGGAAACACCAGCTCTGTTTAATATGTGCACAATGACACAAGAGACACAAAGAGCAACATGGTTGTGTTCGTTCAGACCCCAGTAGAGACTGACATACTGATCATCATCAGGCTCTTTGACTGTATGCAGAATAACACACTATTATATGACATCTTTCTGCTGGATGTAGTAGCTATCTATGAGAAATTATACCAAAATATAAGGTAAAACTGAGTGTTATAGAAGAGAACACACTGTACTGTCTCCCACAATGCAATGTGCCCAACTGGGCCTTCCTTCATCCAGTATGATGAATCAGAATTAAAATTAACTGATTTTTTTTTTAAAACATGTTGTTTTATTATTTATTCATCTGAAAATTAACCAAAAATGCAAATTAATTGTGCAAAGTGCATGCAACATAATGAGGTCATGTGACAACACGTGATGGATCATGTGACAACCACATACCACAGACCCCAAAATATGATCATCTTTAGATGGGACCCCCATCCTAAAATTTAAAAGGTAGCTATTTATTTTCATGTAAAAAAAAAAAAAGCCCCAATTTTTCTGTGAAAAATAATATTATAAAAGCTATGTGTAAATCTTTTTGGGAAACTATTGTTTTTATTAAATTGCAGTATGATTTTTCTACTCTCTAAAGTAATGCACTGTTTGATGCATTATTTATTGTTTAGTTTATTAAGTCTTTTTTATTATTATTTATTTTAAGTGACTTTTATTTACTTATTTAATTTAAATTTTTATTATTTATTTAGATTTTTTTTACACTGGACGCATGTCTGAAAGCCCCTGCTGTAGTAGCACTGTTTGAAACCGTTATCATTTCATAAGGCCTTCTGGTTCTCTTACTGTTTTTAAATCAATAGCCACTACATAGTATAGAGTGCACAGCACTGAGTGTAGTGAGCTAGTGTCCCATACTGCACTCTGAAAAATAAAGGTTCTTTACTGGCATTGATGGTTCCATGAATGAACCTTTAACATCCATAGAACCCTTCCATTGCACAATATATATATATATATTTTTTTTTTTTTTTTTTTTTACAGTGGAAAAAGGTTCTTTAGATTAATAAAATGTTCTTCACACTAAGGAAAAAAAAAAGTTCTTAAAGGGACATTTCACCCAATTAATCATTTACTCCCCCCCCCCCACATCGTTCTAAAGCATATGACTTTCTTTTAAACACAAAACAATATACTTGAAGAATCTTGCTGCTCTTGTCCGTTCATAAACACAAGCAACAAACATGAAGCACCATAAAAGCAGATCTGCACTACATTCTAAGTTTATGTTTGGAAGAAAGAAAGTTATCAGATAATTTCTTCCATGTTCTGTATGGGTTTGGAATATCATGAGGGTGAGCGAATGATTATTCCTCATTTCTGTTCCTTTAAACAGATCACGAGTAGTTAGTAGAAAACATCCACACCTGCTGCTTTTCTGTCGGGCAGCGCTGGAGCCGCCCGTCCTGCTTCTGACAGGCCTTTAATTGTCCTGTTCCCAGAACACTGACTATCAGAACATCAGCAAACACACAGAATGAACAGTCATCTAATTGTCACACACACACACATTCTTCCCGTATCTTTTCTCTGCTAATGGGATGTCTTTGTGTGTCGTGTGTGACAAAAGCCCAAAGCCTCTTTTTCATGTAGATCTCATAAAAACACACACTGACGATGTGCTTGGATCTTCAACAGGTGCTCAAACACAGAATTCCATTCAAGTGAGGTGTGTGTGATTTACATGTGCTTAAATATATCAAATCAAGCCTGGATGTCGAGTTATGAACATCTCAACCAAAGGAGAGATGTCAATGTTTCCTTCTACTGTTTCTTTGGGACAGAAGTTCATTTCTTTAAAGTCCAAATGAAATGACGCTCAACCCATTTAACTTCTGTATTGTGATGTATTTCCCAAGGAAACGTTCCATATGTTCCAGATGGTGTTCCATATCAGAACACAGCAGCCTTCACTAACGCTTTTTAAAATTTATATAAATGTTACGGCGAAACAATTTCAAAGATATGTTTATGAAACATTCTTACAACCTTATTAATATTTGATATATATTCTCATGTTGAGAGAAAACTTTCTTAAAACAACATTCTCGGGACGTCCTCATGATGTTATTCATACTTGAACGTTGTAAAAAATAATAATAATAATCTTTAAATAACCTTCCCTAACCCTAACCCTAACCCTAACCCTAACCCTAACCTAACCCTAACCCTAACCCTAACCCTAACCCTAACAACCCTAAACACAACAAGAAATTGAACACTTTAATGTTCATATACTATTAAGATTAAACGGTTAAATAACCATTTATATATTGTGGGTGGAAAAGTTAGAAGAGTGTTCTAAGAAACATTTTTGTAACCTTCAAATAACATTATCACCACAAAAAGTAAACATTGGACATTTTAGCGTTCTTAGAAAATTAAAAATAAACCAATTCAAATAACATTACATTTTGGGTAAAACATAAAATTAGTAAAATGTTGTAAGAAATGTTTGTGCAACCTTTAAATAATCTTATAATCATGTCAAGAAAATTGAATATTTAGAATATTAAAAATAAACGTTCAAATGTTATATTTTGGGTAAAAATAATGTTAGTAGAATGTTTTAAGAAACATTTCTGTAACCTTTAAATAACGTTTATAATCACGTCTAGAAAACTGTGTATTTTAACATTCTTAGAAAATTAAAAATTAACGTTCAAATAACTACATTGTGGGTGAAAAGTTGTTCTAAGAAACGGTTTTGTAATCTTTAATTAATGTTCTAATCAGGGACATTTCAACATTTTAGAAACATTTCAAAACAACGTTCCCACAACGTTTTTATAACCTAAATCTGTTACCTGGGACGTAATCGGAGAGCAATGAGGTTCAGAAACAGTTGATAATTGATAACTTCAGCTGAAGAAGGAAACACATTTGGGAGATGAAGTGAGGTATGAATTTGTTACGTTCTGTGTATTTCATCGCTGAGGAATCAGAGCAGGAATGTGAACTATACGACAGTAAACAGAGTCAATGCTGATTTCATTCTGACTTTTACTATAAGTAGCGTCTCCATAAAGAAGCAGAGAGAAAGCGCTGGTGTCCGTCTCTGTTTTCAGGAGCAGGTACGCTCGACTCCATTAAAGCCACACTGTGGCCTCTCTTTTATGTGACATTTTATTTGGCGGAGACAAACGAGCACCAGTTGGATTATAACATAATTTGTCTTGTCTTTATTACCAGCACAAAGGACAACGCTCATTAATTATTCCGGCGTAGCAGCTCAGCAGCGAGCGGAGAAGGTCTCTCTCCGGACAGATGGTGAGGACACTGTTATTTATATCAATCAGCTCAAAATGTTCAGGCAGGATTACTATTCCTTAGACTATCCTGATTTATTTCTCTCCCTCTCTTTGCCGTAGGCTGCCGTTTGTCCGTTTTAATGGAAAGACGATTGGAGGTGGATCGCGGTGTGTCCCGGCATGTTAATTTACACCACGTGTTTGTTTCAGGAGGGTCGGAAAGATTTACTCCTTCAAGACACAAACGGCTCAAACATGAACCGGAAGTGATCAGGTGCTGCTGGGAAAACACTTATTACTCCACTGACGTCTTATGAAAAACATACAGCATGACCGTCACGGTTCATTATAGCTGACAATAACTACAACTGAAACTAAATTTAAAACTAGAAAAACATTAAAAATAAACTTGTTTTTTTTATTTTAAATAAAATAAGCATTAACGTAAAAAAAACATTAAAAAAATCAACTAGTTTTTTGTTTTTTTAAATAAGCGAATGCAGCATTTCTCATTTTCTTTTTCTTTTTTTCACATTGATGTACTAAAACAACAAACTAAAATTGAAATAAAAATGAAAAACTGTATAGACATTGTAAAAAAACGGTAACAATTACAAAAGTACACAATTAAATTGCTAAAACTCTAAAATTAAAATCTATGGAAAATCTAAAAATAAAAACCAATGTTGAATATTACTAAAAACTATAATATTATCTCAATGATACTATATATATATATGTATATATATAGTAAACTTTGAACAGAAATAAAATAATATAAAATAAAAATACAACCCCAAATCAGAAAAAGTTGGGACAGTATGGAAAACGCAAATAAAAAAAGAAAGTAGTGATTTCTAAATTTACTTTGACTTGTATTTCATTGCAGACAATATGAACACAAAATATTTCATGTTTTGTCTGGTCAACTTCATGTCATTTGTAAATATACATCCTTTCCTGTCATTCAGACCTGCAACACATTCCAAAAAAAGTTGAGACAGTAAAGCATTTACCACTTTGTAATTTGTGAAGTCCAGTGTGAAGTTTCCACAGTCAGTGATGATTTGGGCTGCCATGTCATCTGCTGGTGTTGGTCCACTGTGTTTTCTGAAGTCCACAGTCAACGCAGCCATCTACCAGGAAATTTTAGAGCACTTCATGCTTCCTTCTGCTGACAAGCTTTATGGAGATGCTGATTTCATTTTCCAGCAGGACTTGGCACCTGCCCACACTGCCAAAGGTACCAAAAGCTGGTTCAATGACCATGGTGTTACTGTGCTTGATTGGCCAGCAAACTCGCCTGACCTGAACCCCATAGAGAATCATAGAGAATCTATGGGGTATTGTCAAGAGGAAGATGAGAGACACCAGACCCAACAATGCAGATGAGCTGAAGGCCACTGTCAAAGAAACCTGGGCTTCCATACCACCTCAGCAGTGCCACAAACTGATCACCTCCATGCCACGCCGAATTGAGGCAGTAATTAAAGCAAAAGGAGCCCCTACCAAGTATTGAGTACATATACAGTAAATGAACATACTTTCCAGAAGGCCAACAATTCACTAAAAAAATTTTTTTATTGGTCTTATGAAGTATTCTAATATGTTGAGATAGTGAATTGGTGGGTTTTTGTTAAATGTGAGCCTAAATCATCACAATTAAAAGAACCAAAGACTTAAACTACTTCAGTCTGTGTGCATTGAATTTATTTAATACACGAGTTTCACAATTTGAGTTGAATTACTGAAATAAATGAACTTTTCCAAGACATTCTAATTTATTGAGATGCACCTGTATATACGTATAATTATAAAAACAACAAAAATTACTAAAATGTTGACTAAAATCTATTCAAATTAAAGCTATTAAAAATACTAATTCAAAATATTCCTAAAAACTATCATAGTATCTCAATGATACTAAAATAACTGAATAGAGCACAATAAGTAGAAATCCAGACAAACTGATTTTTAGCAATAACATCAAAGAAAAAGTAGCCTATACCATAAATTTCTATACCATAAACTGAAATGCATTGTTACATCAGAACCCCAATCCAGAAGTTTCCAGAAGACTCGAGCGAAGGCTCTTCTGCGTTAAATGAATATTAAAGTTGAGTTATTGCTGGTACATCACGAGTGAAAACGCTCTTTCACATATCAAAGCTTCTCTCTTCAGAACAATATGAATAATTTGCCTTCGTAATATTTAAGTTTGTCAGAAAATATGATCTGCTGAAATGAATCAGATTGGGGATATTCTCTCATGGCTTCGCTCTCCTGTTGAGCCCAATCTGAACAAATATGCAAAAATAACTGCGCAGGTTGTGATTAAGATTTTAAATGTGTCTTTTTTCAGCTTTTAGCTAATGAAAAACAAAGTCTTGGAGGATCTTAGTGTTAATTTATTAAACATGAAAAGGGCCTTGATGAAATATAGAAGTGAGATATGTTTTGCATTTCAAAGAATCCAGCGTACAACTTACTTGCATGTAAATTAGGTCAAGATTTGTAGACAATATTTTCCAAGAGTTTCCATGTTTGAATGTGCAGATTACAATGCTGTGGCCTCTCTGATGATAACAGATATGAGCTTAATGTCAGTCCTTGGATTTGTCTTTGCTAAAATGAACATTTTCCCTTCAAAATCTGTCTTTGAAGTGCGGCCTCCGAGAGTTTACCTCATTCACCGAACGCATCGAATTAACATGAAAGCAGGTGGATTATGAAGCGTCGTGTTTGTGTAAACCAGAGTTATTATTTTCCTGTATTTGTGTCTGTTCGCTTCAGCGGATCGTGATCTCTATATTCTGCATCACTGTAAAAGACTATCGTGTAAATCTTTCCATGTGTTTCCTGACAGCACCACGTCATCCCCTGAATACCATTTACAGAGTAATTAGTTTTATGCAAACGAGAGTTGAAGATGAAAGTCAAAGCTTGATCAATTATGAATTACCTAATACGTTCTCTCTGCTTACCGTGCTTTGTGTTGAGTTAATACACCTTCCATGATTAAATATGCATACGCCTGTAAAATAGATGCTCTTCAATCTCATCAGGTAGCGGGAGGAAGGGGAGGGGCTTTGGTGGGTAGGCGGGGCTTCTGACATTGGTCCGGTTGATTGACAGGTGCATATATAATTTTTTATTTATGCTTTGCTGGCCAGTGTGACAGTAGTTATATGATCATTATAAAGATATTGATGCAAGCAACAATAATAAACAACATTATTTTCACATTTTCATAAGCAGAAGTCATCACAGTTCGCTAAACTATAGGGTTATTTTAGTATCACTTAGATACTATTATATATATATATATATATATATGTTATATTTAAATGTTTATATATTCATGTTTAGAGTTTTTTTATTTTTAGTTTGTTGAGTGCTTTTTCTTATTATTTTTTTTTTATGTCTATGTGATTTTTATTCATTTTATTTCAATTTTTAGTTTTATGTTTTTCTTATTTGAGTGTTACACATATTAAGATCCCTGAATTAAATTAACATATATAAGATAATAAATAAGTTGCCTATCCTCCTGAAACACCTCATTCAAACACATCTCCACGTCTACGTCACTGTGTGGGGAGATTTGCATAACACCGCCCAAATATATACGCAAGGAAAAAAGGCGTCGTTGTAGTATTGTTGTCATGGAGACACTATGTGTTTCCAAATATGGTAAGAGGTGTAACATTTCCGTCACACGCTTGAGGTATTCGGCCAATCACAACGCACTGGATAGCTGGCCAATCAGAGCACACCGTGCTTTTCAGAGCTTTGTACAAATCGATGCAGGCAGAGAGAAGCAACAATAATGTACAGTATGTGGAAAATAGTGTGTTTTTTTAACTTAAACTGCGTAAACACATTGCATTACACCAAAAACACAAAATAATGTTATTTTTAGCATCGTCATAATATTGAATTTAATATTGAATTGAATTTAATTTAATGTCAATGAGGA
Organism: Schizothorax lantsangensis; assembly: GCA_027422415.1. NCBI lineage: Eukaryota > Metazoa > Chordata > Actinopteri > Cypriniformes > Cyprinidae > Schizothorax > Schizothorax lantsangensis. The sequence goes on from CM049853.1 coordinate 34,805,574, forward strand.
AATGAGGAAAACATATTAAGTGATTATTACGCAATAATATTAAGCAGTGAAAAACAGTTTTCTGAAATTTTAAGCTAATAAAACAGAGTAGAGTCAAAAATAAATATATATATAAACTCTATAAAAAATATTTTTCGAAGGTAAAACATAAAATATGGAGTAAACTTTACAAGTAAATACAATCTCAGTCGTCAAAATGTTGTTTAATTCAATGTGTTACATGCCGTTCCTTTGTGAAATTTACTAGCAATTTCTGAGTGAAAATTGTTTCTGCGCCAATTTAGTTTTTGACTGTAGATGTACGATGTTAATAACAGTGGAAACGCATCATAATAGTCTGTGAAAAGGCTCTATTGGCCAAAACATTGTCATTTTTTCTGTACAGACATCTCACTTGAGGATTCATGGGGTAATCAGGCCGTGTTTCCATTCTGCCAAAGACGTCCTCGTTCCCAAACACATTCTCTTTCAAATCAAATCTAAATCAGACCGATACGACAACAGATCAATACACGTCTGTTGTTCTGTCTCATCTGATTAACCCCTTAAAAGCCCACCTGACAGGAAGCGTGTTCGAGACTGAAGCAGACTCCGTCTCTCATGGAACAGATTCACAATCTCCAAACTATTTCCTCTGCAGACATCTCTCTCTTCTCTCTCTCTCTCTCTCTCTCTCTCTCTCTCTCTCTCTCTCTCGCGGGCTGGCGGCCATGGCTCGCAGCGAGACTGTTAGTTAGCAATACTCATAAAAACTCAATTCATCAGGAAGAGGATCGTTTGGTGCGGGCAGAAAGCACACAAAAGGGTGAAGCTTGTCAGAGAGACAGGTGGCAAGAGATCTGGCTCTAATAGTGAGCAATATGAATAATAGATTCTGCTAAATGTATGCCAGTAAACACAGCTGCCTCCGCTCGCGTCCAAAAGAACAGCTTGGCAGGGGAGACGACGGGCCGCTCCGATCCGCTCCTCTCCTCACGCACCCCACCTGAGGACAGAGGCCGATTAACTAATCAAACGTGCCAGATAAAGAGAGGAAGAGGAAACCGGAGGAGACAAAGACGAGAGAGAAGGCCGTTTAGCCGCTCGCCGTCTGATGGCGGGTTGTTAGCGGAGCGTGAGGGAAGAATGAAGGTCTAATGACGATCCGGTGAGGTTAAAACAGGATGAACTCATCGGGGCTTTCACACACACACACACACACACACACACACACACAAACACAAACACAAACACTCACTCGCACTCACACACACACACACACACACACACACACACAAACACAAACACAAACACAAATACAAACACACACACACACACACACACACACACAAACACACACAGGCACACATACAAACACACACACACACACACACACACACAAACACACACAGACACACACACACACACACACACACACACACACACACACACACACACACACTCATGTTTGTTTTTTGGTTTACGGGGACTCTCCATAGGCGTAATGGTTTTTATACTGTACAAACTGTGTGTGCTATTGCCCTACACCAACCCTACACCTAAACTTAGCCCTCACAGGAGACTGTGTGCATTTTTAGATTAAAAAAAAAACACCATTTAGTATGTTTTTTAAGCCTTTTGAATTACGGGGACATAGGCAGTGTCCTCATAAACCACCTTCAAATTGTAATACCTCTGTCATACCCATGTTATTAAACAAATTTTGTCCCCGTAAACCACAAAAACCAGTACACACACACACACACACACACACACACACACACACACACACACACACACACACAGACACACACACACACACACTCACACACACACACACACACACACACACACACACACACACACACACACACACACACACACACACACACACACTCACTCGCACTCACACACACACTCACTCGCACTCACACACACACACACACACACACACACACACACACACACAGAATCAATGTTGATGAATCTGCTCTGACACTAAACTACAGTCAAGCGACCCTTGAAACTAATCATTTTATTAATAGCTACTAATAAAAATAAAAAACAGCTTAAGCAATGTATGAGCAGTTGTGTTGTATTGTGCACACACACAGCACACTTACATAAACACAATATTAAAATATATTTTGCAATTAGAATATGCAATAATTTACAAATTCACGGTGATTATATTATTATATTATATTATTATTATTATTATATTATGTTTATATACTTATTCATTTACTTATATTTTACATATCTGTTTTAATTAATAGTTATTTTTTAATATTATTATTATTATTATTATTATTATCATCATTTTCGTCATCATCATCATCTTCATTATTATTATTATCAATATTATTACTTCATGCATATTTTATTATTTTAAAATTATTTTAAATATTAACTTAATATTTATTTAATTATATTAATTAATTGTATTTATTTAATATAATTTACTTGACATTATAGCAATAAATGTTGTTTTTAAATTATGTAATTATGCTTATATGTATAAATATAAGTGTTTTTTACATAATTGCGTAGGAAATCAAAATTAATTAAATGATTAATTTGAATAAAATATCCAAACAAAATGTTTTATGATGCTACACCGCATATCATTTGAAAAAAGGGTAACACTTTATTTTAAGGTGTCCTTGTTACACGTTACATGTACTTAATATTATAATAACAATTAATTACGCATAATTACATGCAAGTAACCCTAATCCTATCCTAACCATATAGTAAGTACATGTAGTTAATTAATATTACTCAGTACTTAAATGTATAATTACACTGTAACAAGGACACCTTAAATTAAAGTGTAGTTGCTCATTACAGGAAAAGCAGTAAAAGCTCCTAAAACTGTGGTAAAATCACGGTAATCATGTGTCTTACTGGTTTTAGAAAGTAGGAGCAACTGCAAGATGATGAAACAAAAAACTGTTCAAAAACAGTTACATTTATTAGTAAAAATGATTGGAATAAACAATTATTCTGCCAAGTAGTAGTTGATTAGTCTCACTGTAAGCAGTGATTTTATAACGTAGCAGTATATTGTGTTTAACCACAGCTTTAGCCGTGAATATGTCACGATATAACACAACCTCCTGCTTTATTTTAAGCACAATCAGATGTTTTGTATAATAAACGAAACCCTGGCCTGTGATTGGCTGGCGGAGCGGTGATGTCACTGAAGGTAGATGATGTGTTTACAGTCTCTCTCGCTCGCGCTGATGACTCCCCTGTTGTAGTTTAGCAAGACTTTGCCTAGCAGAAGGTAATTAATTCTTCAATTAAAATGTTGTTAAACATTTTTAATGAGCAGAAGACACGTGGGAGAGAGACGTGGAAGTATGTTTAAGCGGGGAAAGAAAACACGGCCGTTTGGAAGTTAGTTTCTGCGAAATGTGCTCCGTGACCCACTTTACCCAAACAACAGCCAGAGAGAAAAGAAACATAGGAACGAAGAAGGGCTCAAAGGAAGCGTCCTTTATATCAGGTGATTACGCTTTCATTTTTCTGTGGCTTTTATCATCAGAAGGCAAATTAGGCCAGCGTTACTCTCCAAACATCGCCGTCTGCACCCCTGAAAATCAACCTATTCCCAATGTAAGCAGATTTAATTAATAGTGTAGCAAAATAATCTGTTGCTAAGGACGAGGAGAAAAAGGATCTGGTAATTGGGATGCTATCTATCCTCTATAATTAAAGTCAAGTGAGTGACACCCAGTTTATTTCTCTTGAAACAAACACGGTTGTTTCTTGCCGTCCGGCCGCGGCGACGGCCTCAAGGTCGCGTTTCCGTCGTCCGTCGTAATCTCCGGACCGCCGTAGTTCATTACCGTGTAGTTTCAGCGATGGCGGCCTCAATTAGAGACGTGTAAATGTGTTGTTTGCTTAATCACTCCAAAACTGGCCCTCAGGACTCGCCTAATGCAACTCCATTAAGAGCCCCATCAAAACAAAGATTCTGCTCCTAATGACCGTAATCTCTTTCCTTCGTCAAACCAACGCCAAATCTCGGCCCTAAATCACAGCGTGATGAACGAGCGCAGGCCTCAGATACGATACGGACGCACCGGCGGATCCTCAGGAGGACTGACGCAAAGAGAGATAAACATCGTACAAACAGCATCATTTACGCAATTACGGTGTGCTTCCAGTCAGTCAGGGTCCGGCCGGCTGCTGGCCTCAGAAGTGACTCAACAACGCAATTTATGCAGAAAACTATATGCCACTAACCAAACAATTATAGGTGTAGATTAATAAACATTTAAAAGTGAGGAGAAAACACCAGCTCATGATGTGTCCTTCAAACTATACGGTATTTCAGCACAAATTCATCTGTTACTTGGTACAACTGGGTCACATTACACACTGACACACAACGATATTCATGACAACCTGTCAAAATAAAAGTTCTAAAAATATATTTTATATATATATATATAAACAATAAATCATAACAGAAAAAATATTACTATTATATAATAAAATGTACTTCTCGAAGTATTTTATTTATTTATTGATTGATTGATTGATTGATTTCATTTTATAAGGAATATCATACAACCAACTTACTGTTCACCCATGTTTTCATTTATATAGTTCTGTTATGCAGCATCCTATTTGACTGACTGACAGACAGAAATAAATTAATAAATTAATTAATAAAAATTTTTTTTTTTTTTTTAAAATGTTGATGTTTTGTTGTAAATTAAATGTTAGATTTTCATTTGATTACATTTTAAAAGATTGCTTAAATTGTTAATGTATCATTGATTAATTTCATTAGACACCATTTCTAGTGATTTTTTTTATAAAAAATTAAATAACATAAAAAACACAGAATTCAGGAGAATATATAAATAAATTACTCATGGGGCCCCAAATTAAAAGTTAGCTATTCAAATTTAATTGTAAACAAAACAAGTTAAGCTTACATCCATTATTAAGCTCTAACAAACATGTGGAAACTATTTACTTCACTGATAAATGGATATTGAAAAATATATATATATTTTTTATTTTTTTTGTCACAATATCCATTTATCAGTGAAGTAAATTGTTGTATATATTGTGTATATATATATATATATATATATATATATATAGTGATAATATTTTTGGACATATTGCCGAGCCCTACTTATAAACATTTAAAAATAATGAGAAAACGCTTCCAATTCCTTTAGTTCATGACGTGTCATCAAACATCAATGGTATTTCAGCACAAATACATCTATTACTTGGTAGAATCTAGTCAAATTACACATGGACAAGTTGCATGGCACCCTCAGAACTAAAGGTAAAAGAAACCTGATGAGTAAATATGGTTTTAAACATTATTTTGGGCACATCTTGAGTTTAAGGGCATTTTTACTTGTGTACACTAAATCATTTGAGCAAGACTTCGGTTGCTGCTTGACATCGGATGTCAAAGGTGTAAAACAGACTCTGAGGTGTTTCTGTTGTGTGAAGCAGCAGAGGTTTGTTAGCACGAGTCTCATGTGAACGAGCCGCTCGCATTAATTACGAGAGGATCATGTTTTCCCAAGATAGTATGCTTTTTTAATATTGATAAAGGAAAGCCGAGGCCTGGCTGTGTGATTGTTAGGACTGGTTTTTCTGGGGTTCTTGCACGTTAGCAGCAGATAAACAGATCCTGGGACAGGTAATAAACAGGCTTTTAATTGCAGCGTGCGACGAACGCGCAGCCCGTTTCATTAGCCATAAATAATTTGGCCGCTTGGGTATGTGCATTCTCAATTACCCATTCTTTTTGTATTCCAAATTACAGATTCTTTCTGATGTTTCTTTAACAATATTAACGAGCTATGTAAACTAGCCATTGGCTTTTTTTAGCTCTGCGTATTTTGAGGTTTTTATGCATTTTTTGCAGAACAGAAAGAAAAGTCACAGTGTCTTTTATGTGTGATGAAGGTGATCAAACTTCTGCATCAGTTTCTTTACTGCTGCTTGTTAATTTAGTTTCAGCTGGAGTCATTCTATAATCTAGGGTAAAAATGGTTCAAAACATGCTTTCTCAATAAAACAACGATTTCTGATTCAAAACCATTTTAAAATTACAAAGAAATAGATGTTTTCTCTGGTGGTGAGTTTTACGGACAAACCATTACAGGTAACATAGTTGATAATTTCTTCATTTTGACTCATGATTTCAGGCCTTTTCTGGCCAAGTAAAGGTTATTTTCCTGATCAGGTTAACCTCAATTTTATTTGAATTAAAATCATAAAAATATTGCAAGCCATAAAGTCCCCAACATAGTTGACAAGCAAATAATAATCTATATTGTATTCAAAATGTCACATGATCACATGATGCTGGTCACATGGTTTTGAGATAAACAATTGTTGAGTTTGATTAGTAACATAGTTGACAGAATTTTGTGGACATAAGTACAATGTTTTAATGTTACATTTAAACTGTAACATTTAAATTTAGATTGTATGAATAAGTTTAGTATAGATAATCTTGACTTTATGTATTATTTTGAACTCAAGGCTCTTTGGAAAAGTGGATATGTAATTTAAGTAATTTAAGGGTGCACAAAATATAAGTGTATTACAGTATGAATTATAAAATGTATAGATAAAATATGATATTTCTGAAAAAAATAATTATTTTCAATGCACGTTAAAGATACCCAAAAATAGAATGACCCATTGATGAAGAGTACCAACGGTAACAACATATTTTTTTGGAAATGCAACAAAGAAACACCACGGTATTATTGGATGTTCTTGTAAATGCAATCATACTGTATTTTTCCATGCAATCTCGTAGAAATCAGATGCTCATAAAACACAAAAACTCCCAATCTGGAGTGGCTATTTTAGTTCTTGTGCATCTGTGTTGGTTTTGTTAGTTTTAGTCACACATATCAGGGATTTACAGTGGTGTTTACTGTCCTGCAGAGCAGCAAATGTCTCTCATTCTGCTCTGCACATTTGCAAGCGATGCATTACAGCTGCATGCATTCGGTCTAATCGACCTGCGATCAGCCTGACATCAGCAGGAGATTACGATGAGATTATTCAGTGATTACAGAGATGATCAGTGTCTGAATTAAAGCTCTAACGATGATATTAAGCAGCTTCTTCACTATTAGTGCTGGGATATCATTTTTACAGCCACAATGACTCACTGGGGGAATCAGTTCATATAAACTTAGATGGACATGAGCTCTGCATCAGCAGAAGGGCCGAGTGTAGCCTGTACATAAGTCAGGGACTAATTAAAATGTCCTTCCTCGTTAGTGCTGATTGGCCTGTGTGTGTTGGCCAGTCTGTGTCTCTGGCACAAGAGCACGCTGCCAAATTTAGACATGTGTGTCACTGGTCACGCGCCCATCAGATGGACCACAGCAAAACTGGGGCAGCCCATAATCCCTAAAGAGCAGGAAGCACTCTCTCTCTCTCTCTCTCTCTCTCACACACACACACACACACACACACACACACACACACACACACACACACACACACACACACACACACACACACACACATGTATTCGTGCACACACACAAGCACACACACATTCTCAGCGTCATCAACTTAAAAACTCTAAAAATGTATGTACTCACATTATTTATTTGGACATGTTAAGTGTGTGTGTGTGTGTTTGGAAGGTGAATGTGAGTGTGTTTTTTCTTAAGGACGGCAATTAATGGTGCCATTTTTCAAAACCCAAATGAAATGGATGGAAAGACGTCACAGAAAATAAGATTGGCAAGACAGACTCAGAGAACGAGAGAAGGTGTGAAGTGAGAAATTTGGACAGTTGGGATCTTTTTCTCTGACTAGCAGTCAAATCACACACACGCACACACACACGCACACACACACACACACACACACACACACACACAAGAAGACAGTTAGCAAATTATAATATAATGCAATTTCTTTGAGTGTGTGTGCGCAAATAACAGCACCCGAGTACCAAATTGAGTTCTCTTTAGCCTCTTTGTGCACTTGAATGGTTTAAAACGCTTGAATGTTTAAATTGGCAAGACTTAGAAACACTTGCAAATGATCACCTACGATCCATTTCACCCCTATAAGCGAGTGAACAATGTGAATCAAGGATGGAATGTTATTTATATTTCAAGATAGTGTGTATCAAAATACAATAGTATGAGGTGTTTCTTGGAGGTTATAGTACATTAAAGAAAGATAATGTGACTTTTACATACGCCAGGTAATTCGAAAAAACAAAAAAATAATAATAATAATTTCCATTGCAGTTTTGCAATATATACCTTTTTCAAATTGCCTCAAAAACCACCTCATGCAAGCGTTAAAAACTTCTTTGCGATATATGGGAGTTTTAGTTTTTTTTAAATTGACGTTTCCATTAGGCGTATTTTCAAATCGCAATTTCAATTTGCACAATTTGAAGGGTAATGTAGATGACTTTGTAGATATGTACAGTTGTGTATCATCGGCATAAAACAAATTTAAGTAATACCATAAGTGCAAAAAATAAAAAAAAGAGGTAAAATATAAATAATACATAAAAGTGGACTCAACACAGACCCCTGTGGAACACCATGAAATGGGCGCAGATTGAACATTCTTAGTCTATAATAACTGTTTTTATTATTTAAATAAGATGAACACCAAAGAAGTACATTAACTATATAGTGTGATTAATTAAGATGTTTTTTTGCAGACGGGCTTTGGGGGGGAGGGCGAGGAAGGAACACAATGCCGGCTCAACATTGTGATGTCTGTTAGCCATCGGCGATAGACGATGGCATCGTCTATGGGCCCAACCCTAATTGTAAGAGTGTTCTGCAATGTTGCTAGTGTGTTACTAGGGGGTTGCTAAGATATTCTGAGTTGTTGCTAGGGTGTTACTATGTGGCTTCTTACTGTGGCTCAGGTCAATGTGCATCTGTGGGATTTTTTCACGTTTTATGATCCTGCAGGTGTACATTCTGCGTCTAATCACTTATTTACACTCCTCAAAAACAGACGATTTGAGGAATCAATCAAACGCTGCAGGAATTATGCATGCACTCAACTTTAAGAGGTTTTGAAAAATTGGTAGACATATAAACAAACGTCTCAGGTTACGTATGTAACCCTAGTTCCTCGAGGGAACGAGACGCTGCGTCGAAAAAACGCCTTGGGAACGCCTTTGTGTTCTCACGCTCTGAAACACGTGTGTAATCGTCCGAGGGAATCCCGGCTGACGTCACCGGCGGAGATGACGTAGCGACCAGGAAGCTATAAAAGCACCTGCGGTGGAGACAGCGACAGCTTCAAAGAGAAGTAAGCGCTCGCAGGGATGCAGGAAGTATGGTACGCGACGCAGCGTCTCGTTCCCTCGAGGAACTAGGGTTACATACGTAACCTGAGACGTTCCTCTTCAGGAACTCGAGCTGCGTCGAAAAACGCCTTGGGAACGACAATGCCCACGCCACCATACTGACAAATCCCTGCCTAGTGTGGAATGGCACAGCTTAGGCAGAGAGAACTGAGGAGCCAGGAGTGGCCTCAAGGTCAAGGCTGTAGAACCTGACAAAGGTCAGAGGGGTGGACCATCCCGCAGCGTTACAAATATCGTGCATCGATACCCCAGAAGAGAAGGCCTTGGAGGCCGCCATACTTCTAGTAGAATGAGCCCTGACCCCCAGAGGTGAGGGGAGATCAGAGGACTCGTATGCAGTAGTGATAGCATCCACTATCCACCTGCTGAGGGTCTGCTTGTTAGCAGGAAAACCCTTCTTATAAGGACCGTAGCACACAAACAGTTGGTCCGATCTTCTCCACAGGGCAGCCCTGTGGACGTATGTGTCCAGTGCTCGCACTGGACACACACAATTAAGCTTTTCCTGGTCAGAATCCCGAAAGGGAGGTGGACAGAATGCCTGAAGGGTAACTGGCCGTGGAACCACTGAGGGCACCTTCGGGACATACCCCGGCCTGGGGTACAGAAATGCTCTCGCCATACCAGGCGCAAACTCAAGACAAGATGGGGCCACTGACAGGGCCTGCAGATCACCGACTCTCTTCAAGGAAGAGATGGCTAACAGAAATACAGTCTTGACTGTAAGAAACCTCAACGGAACCTCTCCCAGGGGTTCAAAGGGAGCTTTAGAAAGGGCCTCTAGAACCACAGCCAAATCCCAAGTAGGCATCCTTGGGCGTACCGGCGGCCTCAGCCTCCTGGTACCCCGGAGAAATTGTGTCACTAACGGGTTCCTCCCTAGAGACTGCTCGCCCACAGGGGCGCGGTGAGCCGCAATAGCGGCCATGTAGCCACTCAATGTGGAGGAGGATAGCCCTGCGGCAAACCTGTCTTGCAGAAACTCCAACACTGACCCGATAGGGCAGACTAATGGGTCCAGCTGACGGCTATGACACCAAGAAGTGAACAGTTGCCATTTAGCGACGTACGATCTCCTCGTAGAGGGAGCTCTGGACTGGAGAATGGTCTCAACCACTTCGGTTGAGAGACCGGATGCTATGAGTTGCGCCCCCTCAGGGGCCACACACACAGTTTCCACAACTCTGGGCGGGGGTGAAGGATGGTGCCCCCTGCCTGTGAGAGGAGATCCCGCCGGATGGGAATCTCCCATGGAGAGTCTTCTAGAAGGGCTACCAGGTCCGCAAACCATGGACGGCCCGGCCAGCACGGGGCTACTAACAAGAGACGAAACCCCCTCTCGGCGAACTCTCGCCAGAACTCCCGGGAGCAGAGCAATCGGGGGGAAGGCGTACAGACGAAGCCTCGGCCACGTCTGTACCATGGCATCCAGCCCCAGTGGAGCTGGACGAGTCAGAGAGAACCAGAGGGGACATTGTGAGGTCTCTCGAGACGCAAACAAGTCCACCTGGGCTCGCCCAAACTTCTTCCAAATCTGCTCCATCACCTCGGTGTGGAGCATCCATTCCCCGGGCCTCAGCCCCTGTCTCGACAGGATGTCTGCTCCCTGATTGAGGTACCCAGGGATGTACACTGCCCTCAAGGAGAGCAGTTTCCCCTGGGCCCACAGAAGGATCTGCTGCGCCAGCCTGTATAGGGGGCGCGAGCGCAGACCCCCCTGGTGGTTGATGTAAGAGACCACCGACGTATTGTCTGTGCGAACTAGCACATGATGGCCTCTCAGGTCTGGGAGAAAATGCTTCAATGCTTGAAATACTGCCAGCATCTCCAGGCAGTTGATATGCCAACTGAGTTGGGGAGCTCCCCACAGACCTTGGGCAGAGCGGCCACTCATGACCGCTCCCCAGCCCGTGAGGGAGGCGTCCGTCGTTAGCGTTTCGCGACGACATGGAGCCCCCAACACGGGCCTTGTGACAGGAACCACGGTTTCTTCCACATGTCTAAGGCACGTAAGCATCGCCGCGTGACCTTGATCATGCGAAACGGGTTGCCCCTCGGGGAAAACCCTGTGGTCCTGAGCCACCACTGCAAGGGTCTCATGTACAGCAGGCCAAAAGGTATCACGTTGGACGCAGCTGCCATCAGACCCAAGAGTCTCTGAAACTGCTTCACAGTGAGTGACTGGCCTTCTCTCACTCTCTTGACTGTCGCGAGGATCGACTCGATACGAGCAGGAGACAGACGTGCCTGCATCGTGGTCGAATCCCACACCACGCCCAGATAAGTGGTCCTCTGTACTGGAGGAAGCACACTTTTCTTTGCGTTTAGTCTTAACCCCAAATCTTTCATGTGAGCGAGAACGACATCTCGATGCCGAACTGCTACCTGCTCTGATTGAGCTAGAATCAACCAATCGTCGATGTAATTCAGTATGCGGATGCCCTGGAATCGCAAGGGAGCCAGAGCAGCATCCACACACTTTGTGAAAGTGCGGGGTGAGAGTGCTAGGCCGAATGGAGAACCCGATATTGGTATGCTTTGCCCCCGAAAGCAAACCTCAGGAACTTCCTGTGTTGAAGAAGGATGGAAATATGGAAGTAGGCGTCTTTCAGATCTATAGTCACAAACCAGTCCTCGGACCGGATTTGAGACACGACTTGCTTGATAGTAAGCATCTTGAACTTGAGTCTCATGACTGCGCGGTTCAACAATCGCAGATCTAAAATAGGACGCAACCCCCCATCCTTCTTCGGAACGATGAAGTATCGGCTGTAGAACCCGGACTCCCTGTCGAGAGGAGGGACCACCTCGATGGCCTCCTTCCTCAAGAGAGTAGCTACTTCTTGTTCCATTACCAGAGCCTGCTCGTGGCCCACCAGAGTGGGAAACACCCCGTTGAATAGAGGCGGACGCGATCCGAACTGAATCTTGTACCCTCTCTCTACAGTGTGCAGGACCCATTGAGATACATTTGGCAGAAGCTTCCACGCTGCCAGAAAATGCACTAAGGGAACCAGTCTCTCGAGACTGGCCTCTGGTGTGCTTTGAACTGCTAGCTCGGTGCCCTGAAACGGAGGACCGGCAGGGAACGGCCGATCTAGCTGCTCTAAACACTTTTTTGGAGGTAGCGAGCCTCTCAGGACCGCTACGTTTCCGGGCGGAAGCTGAGAGAAACACTCGCTGGAGACCGCTGTGCCCTGAAGCACCAAGGGTGGCAGGGTAACGGAACGATCTCCTGAGGGCACTGAGGAGAGACGGGCACCGTATAATGAGGTGTGTACCGCTCTTCCCCAAGGGGCCTGCCCTCAGACGTCCTGGGCCGAAAGCGTCAGGACCTTTTGGCCGAAGCCTTCTTATTGAAAATGACGGTCCTCAGATCCGTCATCTCCTTAGAGGACTTCGACCTGGAGCGCCGCCCCCCCTCCTGACTTTCTCTTTGAGGAGGGGTACGAGTGGCAACGCTCCGTTTTTGGACTTCTCGATGTGAGGAGCTGGTACACGGCTGGGGCTGATTTTTCCGCCTATCAGCCCCACTTTGAGAACGGCGAGGGAGAAATCGCTGAAAAGCTGCCGCCTGTCTCTTAACCTCCTGAAACCTGTCGACGACTGTGTTTACCGCGTCGCCGAACAGGCCAGAAGGCGAGACAGGGGCGTCAAGTAGAAAGACCCTGTCTTTATCGTTAATATTAGACAGGGTCAACCACAGATGTCTCTCCGTGGCCACAAGGGCTGCCATAGACCGACCAATTGCTCTGGCGGTCTCCTTTGTGGCCCGAAGCGCCAAATCTGTGGCTCTACGCATTTCAGCGACATCATCATATTTGATTTCCTCCCCCTCATCCATTTCTTTCAGCAGGTCAGCCTGGTATGCCTGCAACACCGCCATAGTGTGCAAGCAAGCTCCAGCCTGACCTGCTGCCGTGTACGCTTTACCCACCAAAGCCGAAGAAGTCCGAAGCGGCTTGGTGGGTAACACCGGGGCCTTAAGGGAAGACACACCACCAGGCGAAAGATAGCCCGCAAGCGTATCCTCGACCTGGGGAATCTTCCCATAACCGTACTCATTCAGCCCTACTATATTAGAATAATGAGAAACATAGGGACTGAAGAGGCGGGCCGAGTGTGGTTTATCCCATGATCTAGACACCTCAGTGTGCAGATCAGGAAAAAAACGGCAGGCCCCGGCGTGGAGGCAGTGACTTAGGGCGCAGGAAGCGTTCATCTAACTTGCTTTTCGAACGCTCCTGCTGATCTTTCTCTGCTGGCCAATCGATGTTTAACTTGGCCACAGCTCTAGTCACTACCTCCAACAGCTCCTCAAACAAGACAGACTGCGGTGGCAAGTCCACAGACTCGTCTCGATCGACGCTCGCGTCATCTTCCTCCTCAGAGGGAGACAACGCGAACGCCGCGCCCTCTCTCGGGGCGGAGGAAACCGTTTCAGAACGTGCCTCCGTCCCCAAAGAGTGGGCGCTAGATCTGGCAGGGGAAGAAGGAGAAAAGGACGTGCCCGTCTCCACTCTTTGTGCCAGATCCACCTGCGATCCCCACGACTTCAGGCGCCGCTCTGCCTCGGCAGAGGCGGGACCCGAACCGCGAGGAACGCTGGCGAGATCGCCCTCCTCAAAGAGCGATCTTCGGGAGCGAAGCGTCCGCATAGAAAGTCTTTCACAATGCGGACAGTCAGCTCCCTCGAGAGCTGACTGAGCGTGCTTCGCTCCCAGACAAGCAACGCACAAACTGTGTGTATCCCCACCCGTAACGAAGCGAGGGCAGGGAGAAACACACAGCCTGAAACGCTGCTTGTCAGATTCGCGCTTGCCAGAAGCCATAACAAAATAACTACGGGACAAACAACAGTAAATAAGACAGACTTTGCACACATAGAGCGCTTACTGAACAACAGAAGCTGTCGCTGTCTCCACCGCAGGTGCTTTTATAGCTTCCTGGTCGCTACGTCATCTCCGCCGGTGACGTCAGCCGGATTCCCTCGGACGATTACACACGTGTTTCAGAGCGTGAGAACACAAAGGCGTTCCCAAGGCGTTTTCGACGCAGCTCGAGTTCCTGAAGAGGAAACTTATTTTTATTCAGTAATTTAATCATCGTTTAAGCTGCAGGTTGATTTTTGCACCATTTGGAGAAACCAAATGGAATTGCAGGTGCAAGGTTTGTTTGTGGCCACCATTTCATTAACCAATTCCATCAAGTTTCCTTCCACCACACAAATGCTGTAAAGCATTGTGTATTTTCTGGCCTTTCACTGACATCATGCTAGAAAACACTGAAGATCCAGGGCTAAATGAATCACGCGCATTGCATAAAGTGGAGCAGGATTCACGCGGATCCCAGTGTGTGTGTGTGATAGGTGTCAGATCTGAGCTCCCCCCACGAATGAGCATGTGAAATAATCCCGTTCCCCAGTGCCGCCCGCGGACGGCCGCGTGACCCGGGGCGAGAGAGAAACCGGACCTGATAGTTCTGCTGCATTTGACTGTTCCTCTCAGAAACACTTTACATATTCAAAGAGCGTTTAGTGTGTGGTTCTCTCTCATGTCTGGGGTCAGTCCGCGGGTCGATGAGTCCCTGCTCGATTGAAGTTCTGCTATTTTGCGAGGTGCAATAACACAGGGAAAGCAAACATAAACAGGATTAGTATTATCACAGGCCTGTGTGAGAACTAACTCGCATATTCAGAGAAATGCAGATAATGGCATGAATATGTAAAGCAGCCAAGCTCTTTTGAAGATGTTTGGAGCTCTCCTCTTCAACAGACAATAACGTCTCTACAAGCTCGCTTATCAGAGGGGCAACTATTAAAAACAGTCGAGCATTGCTTTTTTCACTTGTGTTGCCTACGCACATGCACGCGCATCACAGACACATGCACTTGCATCTGTGAAACCCATCAGATTGAGATTATAATCTGGAATTTACCGCCAGATTGATGTGACAGTGAAAGAGCAAACGGTCTGTTCTCCAAATGTTTGCGTTTTTTCCTTCGACACAATGAAGAGAAAATTGAGTCTATTTGTCAGCGGAGTCTCAGATGAAGAATGAAAAATAATTTTCTAAAGGACGTCTCCGTCTCCTTCCCCTCCCCGCGGTGAGAGCGCAGAATCTCCGACAGTTATGGGATCTTACAGATGGCGGACGCGTCTAATATCGAAGCGACACCGGGATCGGTGCCGCGGCAGATACCAGGATGTTGATTTATAGATGCGGCTCCGAGAGTTAATTGCGGCGCACAAGTTTCAATCACTCTTTTGGGAGGTTTCTAGGACACGGGGCTGCAAATCTGCATCAACAAACACACAAACAAACAAACGCATCCATATTTCACACATTCATTTGCTTATTTGTGTTTACTAACCTCGAGACTGCACAATGTCGCTAAAATTGCCCTCCTTTCAGAATTCAATAAGCGCGATGAAACATTGACAACATGACTGCGTATGTTTGTTTCTGCTGGATGGGAATCAATCTTTAGGAGTTGGAGAGAGTTCACACGCGACACACACTGTGTGTAAATCATCTGTGATGTGTTTAAGATTCGTCTTCATTTGATTCGCTGTGATTAAAATCAGTGGAAACCGCCAGTGTCTGAACTTCAGAAAACAGGAGAAGAACAGATGAAGGGAAAAGGGGGGAAAAAGGAAATGCGACACTCCGCCGCCCTTGTCGTTTAAATGTGTGTGTGTGTGCAGTGTGTGTTGCAGCTAAAATTTCATGAACAGTATTCCTTCAGAAGTACAGTAGATGCACTGCATGCAGACACACATTTGATCCGCTGAGCTCAATATCACACTTATGTCTGTGTGTACATCCAGAGACAAACTTGTGCAGCACAAAAACACAAATCCTTCACAAACAGTGAGTTTCCTTCGAATGCCATTAAAACAGATTATTATTATTCAGGTCTCTGGAGTCACATGTTCACAGATCACTTTAATATCTAGATTTAATAATAAGATTTGCTTCAAACTGTCTCTACAAACATATTTGGCCAGGTTTGTGGAATAAAGGTCCGTTCACACCAAGTACGATAATTATAACCATAAAGTAATAATCATAACTCTAAGAGAATAGGGGAGTCCACACTATGGATGTAACGGTATGAAAATGTCTTATCACGATTATAGTGACCAACATTATCACGATGATCAGTATTATCACGGTATTGTTAAAATGTGCTGGAGATGTTCAAAAAGTACCAACACATAAATCACTTCACCAAGTTTTATATTTAAAAATCAACAAACAACAAATAAAATGACTTTTTGTTTGCATAATCACTAAAACAATAACGTTACCAATGATGTTCGGATTTTAAATGACAATTAGACTGAAAACAGTTTAATAGCATGTTCATATATCTAATGTAAATGTTCAAATAAAGCTTTGAAAAAGTTTCATAAATAGGTAAACCTCACATTTCAGCCTTTAAAATGAAAAGAGTTAAGTCAAAATGATGATTGATTAATAAATGATTAGGCCTATATGTATTTTATCTGCTCCATAAATAATTCTAGATAACTTATCTGGATTGTTTAAATGTGTAGAATCCACATAAGCTTGTTTTTCATCAACCGGTCAAAATGTACAGCAGGGCATGCAAATTCAGTCCATTTTTGGCCAGACAGAAACTGCACACAGACTGAATGTGAATGAAAGTCTCTGTAAATCCACTCACTGACAGCAGGTGGCGCTGATGGAGCAGCAGAATTACAGCTGTTTCCCGTGAACTCCGTGGACAAAGCAGTATTGCGTTTAAGAACACTTCTTTAGGTATTACATGGAGCGAAGATGAAAACAAAATGCCATCGAATCATTTCTGAAGACAGTCAGAACCTTCAGAGGTACATTCATATAATTCATTCATTCATATGTGACCCTGGAGCACAAAAGCAGTCTTAAGTCGCTGGGGTATATTTGTGGCGATAGCCAAAAATACATTGTATGGGTCAAAATTATTGATTTTTCTTTTATGCCAAAAATCATCAGGATATTAAGTAAAGATCATGTTCCATGAAGATATTTTGTAAATTTCCTATCGTAAATATATCAAAACTTAATTTTTGTTTAGTAATATGCATTGCTAAGAACTTCATTTGAACAACTTTAAAGGCGATTTTCTCAATATTTAGATTTTTTTGCACCCTCAGATTCCAGATTTTCTAATAGTTGTATCTCAGTCAAATATTCATCCAATCATAACAAACCATACATCAATGGAAAGATTATTTATTCAGCTTGTCAGATGATGTATAAATCTCAATTTCGAAAAATGTACCCTTATGACTGCTTTTTGTGGTCCAGGGTTCACAATATTAATTTGTATAATTCCCTTAGCACTCTTTTAAAACCTTCCAGCTTTTCCGCCCTATTTTCACTCAAAACGAAAACTATTCTGCTCGCTGTGCGCACGTGAGACTGTTAATGAAAACTGTGCTTTATGCTGGACAGTATTTATTTATCATGAGTTGTTCAAATCGACAATCGAATACGGTTTTAATGATAATTAAAATATGAAACGGTAATACTAATCGTGGGGAATTTTATCATGATTTATCGTCAAACCGGTAATCGTTACATCCCTAGTCCACACCACAACTTTAACAATAACAACACAGACAAATGATATTGTTGGAATCACTTTCAGAACAATAAATTATGAAAACATTGATAGCCAATGAGAAGCTTGAGCATTTAAAGCAACAGACGACAAAACTGCAGCACACATTTACAGTATAATAAACTGTCACCACCTGCTTGTGCGGAAGCTAATATGGTTATTGTTATTATATTTTATATATATATATATATATATATATATAATATTATATTATATATCATTCTTGATGTGAACAGGTCTTAAATATTCACAAATAACTCTGAACATGTTACTTTCTATCTGTATTTATTAAGTTTGAATGGACTGACATTTTTGAAAATGTAAATAAACATTTCTCTATGGAAGTCTGTTTCAGCAACAGAATTAAAAAAAAGTAAAAATTGCAATTTTATATCTCACTATTTTAACTTTTTTAGGCTCTTTTTCGCAATTCTGAGAAAAAAGTCACAATTGTGAGAAAATGTCAAAATTACCTTTTTTATTTTTTATTCCGTGGTGGAAACAAACAAACAAACAAACAAAATGAATTGTAAGACATCAGAATTCAGAAAAAAAAGTTGAGTTTAATTACGAGTTTATATCTCACAATTTTGAGTTGCAAGAAACAAAATCAGAATTGGGAGGTGTACACTCATATTTCTGAGAAAAATGTCAGCATGGCAAGATATAAACTGATAATTAAAAATCAGAGTTACGAGTTTAAATCTTGCAATTCTGACATTTTTCTGAATTTGTTATTTATTTATTTATTTTTGCCACAGAATAAAAAATAAAACAAGGCAATTGCAACTCTTTCCTCACAATTGCAAGAAAGAAAGTCTGAATTGTGAGATTAAAAGTTGCAATTACTTTTTAATTATGGCAGAAACAGCCTTCCATATTTCTCACAATTCTCCAAGATCATTCGCAAACGCATCGGCAACACTTTACAATAAGGTTCATTAGTTAACATTAGTTACCAACATTAGTTAACATAAACTAAGAATGAACAATACTTCTATATAATTTATTAAACTTAGTTACTAATGCATTATTAAAATCACAAGTTGTGTTTGTTAACATTAGTTAATGCACTGTGAGCTAACATGAACTAACAATGAATGACTGTATTTTTATTAACTAACGTTAACAAAGATGAATAAATACTGTAATAAATGCATTGCTCATTGTTTGTTCATGTTAGCTAATACATTAACTAATGTTAACAAATGACACCTTAATGTAAAGTGTTACCAACGCATCTTTTTTAACACACGGGTTAATTATTGTGATATCAACTATTTCAGAAACCTCTAAACATCACAAACAAATCAATCTGGTTGGTTGCTTGACATGTCAATCAGACGGTCTCTTCCTGTGTAAGTGGGCGGGTCTTGGCCAAATGCTGATAGCCCTGATGGAAAATTAACCGTGTGTGTTCATTTACATCAGAGCAAAATAATTCACATCTTTATGTGAGTGTGTGTATTCCTGTTGATTTTGTTGTAGAAATAGAAGGAAATGTTATATTTTACCTCAGATCAGACTTGATTTGAACTGATATTCAGTTTCATACGACTGTAAGGACACAGTGGGGTCACTATTGTCTCTTTCTCTGCTCTTAATTTCTTAGCAGCTTCATGTCAAAGCGCTTCCAGAAAGAGCGAGAGAATAAAGCAGCGAGAGCAGAAGTGTGTCGTGGATGAAACGTCTCCGGCGCTCTGGTGACAACATGGCCGCCCTCCCTCTGGCTGCCGTCCAAATTCCCCTCGTCTTCTGGGAAAACAGGAGGAGAAATGGAACAACTGGTTTTAATGAAACAATTACAAGACACTAATTATTATGTTAATGTTTGCCTACTATCATCAGGAACCGCTAACAGCCTTCTGCACCTAGAGGTTTAACAGCACTGCGTTTCTTCCCCAGGAAACAGAACGCTTTTCAATAGAGACACGTGTGCAGGAATATGTTTGAGGCCGTGTGTGTGTGTGTGTGTGTGTGTGTGTGTAGGCCTGGGAAAACACACTGTGTGCTGCGGTCCGAGTGCTGGATGTTTCTGGCAGGTACAGCGGCCCGAGGGTCAAACGCATCCAAATTAACAACTAAAACAACATCCATCAACTAAACAAAAGAACATCACACATCAGCAACTAGGAAATTGACAGCTTTACAGGGGTCATGAAATGCAGTCTCAGATGTTTCTCGAGGTTAGTTTATACTATATTTGCACCAAAACAATCCAATATTTGTAAAAATGATCATTTCACTTTCTGTGTAAAGGGTCATATCCTCTTACAGAAACAGAAGTAAACGCCCACTGCTGTGATTGGCTGGTTTCATCACACTGTAGCCACGCCCTCTTTTACAGCATGTTGTGTGTTTTGATACTCGAGATGGCAAGCGCTGTGACAGAGCTGTATATGTTTGAAACAACGCAACCATAATGATCGCAACAGTCTGTTTCAGGGTGGAAATTGCACTTGCTTAATCACCTAATTGTCAGTAGATAGTTTTAAAAGTACTATTATTAGGGCCCGAGCACCTCTTGGAATTGCTCCGTTTATTACTTGTTGTGTTACAAAAGACATTGACGCTTAAATAGGTTTAATAGTGTTAAACAGTAGTTTGATGTTTATTACAAACATGCTGTAAGATTAAAAATGAATGCAAATATCAAGAATATTTTGATTCTCCATTTCATTACACTTTTAACATTGCCCCCCCCCCCTATATTTGGTTTAATGCTTCAAATAAATAGTTAAAATTCAGTCATAATTATTCACAATTTGAATTTGTTTCAGAAAAAGAAAAAACAAATCACAAAATAGTTGATGTAACTATATTGTATTTATAGTGATGTCTAGCAGATATATTAGTGCTGCAGTGGTTACGCCACACACCTGAGCATTCAAAGGCAATTAACATGTAAACGTTGTTTCAAAAGAAAATTAGAGATTTAGATTGATTGGTCGGTTTTGTGAGAATGAACAATACTCAAAGTATCAATGAAGATACGACTGGTTGTCTTACGTGAAAAATAGCTGTCAAAGAGCCTCAGAGTGAGTTTAACATTTTCCAAATGTAAGTAGTGGTCAGTAGACATTTAAGTGGCAATGTATAGAAGTACAGAATATAGCTTTAATTTCACTCAGTAACGTCTTTGATTTCAGGCAGAATTACTAACATGACGTTATTCCATACAGTGGTTGAAAATTACATGCATCGTGGTAAAAAAATTCTCCATGTCACAATCACTTGAGACATGCGAGAGCCAATACCATTTGCAGATTATGGATATGATACTTATATATATATATTTATAAAAGAGCAGCATGAACATTCTTCTAAAATCATAAGTCATACAGGTTTGGAGCGACATGAGGGTGAAAAAACGATGACAGTATTTTCATCTTCGGATGAATTACTTCTTTAAAACAGTCTGAATAAACAGCGAGTCCCGTGAGAGACTAAATCAAATGTGTGTAAAGGTCACTTCGGTCTTTCGCTTTGTTTCACAGTTTTGGTCAGCGACCAAAAGCCGTTCAACGATTGTCTGCTGAAAGATATTCAACAGTTATGATTAATAAGCTAAATATGGCAGCGGTACTTCTCTATTTCCCTCGGTCCCCACAAACTGAAACATTTCCAGCCAGGCGGACTGAATCCAGCGCCGTCCAAATGCTTAATTTCATTACATGGTATTAACACACACTGGCTTCCCCCGAATGGGGCGGCTTTGAGCTCTCAGCCCTCAAACAATACCCCGAGCAGCTGGGGGCCGCCGGCACAAACGCCACGCGGGAGAGCCGTTTCATAATCCTGAAGTCTGTCAAATATTTTGATATGTCCCGCCACCTCCCGGGCCTTTTCCGTCCTCGTGAACAATCGCCTTTCCCCCTCGTCAGACGGACAGACCCACCGCTTCCTGACAGAGAAAACCCGAGCTCACGCCGTCCCTGCAGCTGCTAGTCTTCCCATGAGCACGCAGGACATCGCTCTTAGGAAACGCCTCTTGACCCGGCCCGACCGCCACACAGGTTACCCACAGTGCACTGCTGTCTGACAGGGTCACGCTCCAGAAAGAGCCAAAGAAAAGCCCAATGTGAGAGCTTAAGAAAATGTCCAAGAAAAATCATGGACAAGAATCTTATTGCATGAGCTTATCTAAATGCTTTGTTGAAATTGTGAAGATGTTGTATTGCTTTCTAAGAGAAATCATAGATTAGAACCATAATGATTACTACTGTGTGTTCAGAATAACCCCTGCTATTGCTGCAGTGTGTTTACTAGGAGTAGTATGCATTTGTATTTTATACATGGGATGACTTACTACATTTGCACACTGTCTGAGATACTGTATCCCATAATGCATGCTACTCAACCTGGCCTTCAATTTCCAGGAGTATAATTATTATATACGTAAGGGATAATCAACGGCTTGCTGTACATTAAAGGACATGGAGGCAAAGAACCGCCCGATGCGAAGTGCATTTAAAATCCTTTAATGCACAGCTAGCTGTTGATTATTCCGCTTATTCCATGGTCATTTGCCAAGTTATAGACAAGTTAAAACTAGTATTGCTCTCTGCAACACAATATTTGACTGAATGAGTAAAAATGACGTTATTTTCGTCAGTTACGGTTCCTTAGGTCTAGCATTCTGCCAGCTTCAAATCAGACAGAGATGGAATAGTGCGGTAAGACCACATTTATTTGAATGAATTATAGCATGTATTTCAATTAATTATTGATCGAGAGAGAGAGAGAGAGAGAGAGAGAGAGAGAGGACAGTTGTGTGTAGCCTACCTGCTTGCTGCGTCTGCGCGTCTCTCTCTACAAACAACTATAGGCTACTTCAAAAACAACGATTTTATCACCTCGTTGCTGGAGAATATAATGTAGCGATCTAGTATCTATCTTTTATTTTATTAATAAAAATTGTGGGGAAGCGTTGACAAGTTTATGTGTGTGTGCAGCGCAATCTACGATCTCCAACCTCTCTCTCTCTCTCTCCGTGTGTGTGTGTGTGTGTGTGTGTGTGAGTGTGAGTGTGTGCGAGTGATGCGTGTTGGTTAGTGTGCATCAATTAAAGCAGCGCATTAATATGGAATGTGATTAAACTGACGTGGAACTACCTGTGCATTAAACGGTTATACTGCATGCCAGCCAATCAGAA
The DNA here is from genome assembly GCA_027422415.1 of Schizothorax lantsangensis. NCBI lineage: Eukaryota > Metazoa > Chordata > Actinopteri > Cypriniformes > Cyprinidae > Schizothorax > Schizothorax lantsangensis. The sequence goes on from CM049853.1 coordinate 34,828,722, forward strand.
TCCAGTATTCAGACAGACCATGGAATAATGCACAATGTTCACTAAGTTGTATGTTAATATTGCATTGCAACATAGCCGTGGCCTATCCCATGACCAAATTACATATTACCAAACCAGAACTAAATCAGGTAAACTTGAGTTGGAAGTATTTCGATGTCATTAAACATTACACTGAAATGTTTACACAGACAAACATAAACAGCAATCAAAACAAGAAAGAATTCATTATAATCAAAATATCTGTAACTCTAATAGTGGTGTATTTACTATAGCATTTAAATAAAGTATACACAATAACTAAACCCACAGTACACTGCTGTCTGACAGGGTCACACTCCAGAAAGAGCGAAAGAAAAGCCCAATGTGAGAGCTTACTGTAAAATCAAGAAAATGTCCAAGAAATATCATGGACAAGAATCTTTTGCATGAGCTTATCTAAATGCTTTTTGAAGTTGTAAAGATATTGTAGTGCTTTCTAAGAGAAATTGCAGCAGAATCATAAAGAAATCATAATAATTACTATTGTGTGTTCAGAATAACATACTTCCATAAACCCCTGCTACTGCTGCAGTGTTTTTACTAGGAATAGTATGCATTATTATTCTATACATGGAATACCAGGATGGCTAATTAGATTTGCTAAAAATATGTTATTGTATCCCATAATGCACGCTGCTTGACCTGGCCTTTAGTATTATTAAGATTATTATACACTGCACAATGTTCACTAGTATTGCAACATAATTGCATATTACCAAACCAGAACTAAATCAGGTAAACTTGAGTTGGAAGTATTTCGATGTCATTAAACATTACACTGAAATGTTTACACAGACAAAACAGCAATCAAAACAAGACTTTGCTATGTATGTATACACACCACACATATTAATCAAAATATCTGTAACTCTAATAGTGGTATATTTACTATAGCATTACACAATAGCTAAACTCAGATGAATTACAAATACAGTATTTCATATTTAAATGTAAACTGACGGTACATTCAATCAGGCACGGTATAATTTAATCGGTCTGGCCTAACATTGTGAGTCCAAACGATCAGTAATCCTCTGTTACTTTTTCAGAAATGTCACATTGGAACTAAAGACACGTTATTGGAGCAACAAGGAGGCAGCGCGATTGTATGATGCTGCTTTAATACAATAATTCGATAAACAAGCATTTAATATTGAGTAACTTACATTTATAGCCATGAACTTTGTCTGTTTTTGCTCTGCCAACAAAGATAGCTGCAAACGAAGCTGCTACACGTGATGCAGTAGGTGTGTATGAATAATTCAGTGTTTTTGAATGAATCGATTGAATGAATGACTCAGTGATTCGCTCATTGAGGGTAATTTGATTCGTTCATGAATCAGCATTTTTGAGCAAATCGTTTGGATGGTTAAGTGACTCGCTCATAAAGACGGTCAGTTGTTTCAATGCTGAATTAATTAGTGTTTTTGAACAAATCAAGTGAATTAATTATTCAATGACTCCCTCATAAGGAGTCGGTTCTTTCGTTCTCAAATGAATCACGGTTTTTGAATGAATCGACTGAATGAATGACTCAGTGATTCGCTCATTGAGGGTAATTTGATTCGTTCATGAATCAGCATTTTTGAGCAAATCGTTTGGATGGTTAAGTGACTCGCTCATAAAGACGGTCAGTTGTTTCAATGCTGAATTAATTAGTGTTTTTGAACAAATCAAGTGAATTAATTATTCAATGACTCCCTCATAAGGAGTCGATTCTTTCGTTCTCAAATGAATCACAGTTTTTGAATGAATCGATTGAATGAATTGTTTCGGTGCTGAATGAATCAGCGTTTTTATAAGGAGTCGGTTGAAATGATTCAGTGACTGACTCAAGACATTCAGCTGTGTCATTCCCGATTGAATCAGCTTTTTTGAACCGAGCAGCTAAATCAATGAGTCAGTAACTCACCAATATAGAGTATACGTATATACAATATAGAATTTAGAATTTAGAACAATATAGAATTTTTTTTTTTTTTCTTTTTTAAATGAACAAGCATTTTTTTTAATAAATCAGATGAATGACTCAATTATTCACTCATAAATACATTCATTTGTCACCACCTACAGGTGTAAGTATGTAAACACTGTAAAATCCCAACCGCTAATGCACAGACTGACTGACTAACTGTCTGGAACAAACACAGACCGTCAAAACTCTGTTATATCACTCCAGCTTGACCAATCAGATTTTAAGACCAGAAACTAAATCGAGGTTCATTAATTTGATGTAGGCTCCTGCACATGGACACCTTTAGGCCCTGTGGACTTCTAGAAAATAAACTCTTAAAACACTTCTTAAAGTTGCTGTGCGCATAGTATGCCGAGAATCTCCCGTCCAGATGTGAGTCACGGCAAAGTTTGCTTGAAACTTGCAGGCGGCGGCGAGGTGGAATATACCATGAAGGTAACTTTGCAAACTTATATCGAGCAGACATGAATATTTATAGAAAACTCCCAGCGGTTTATGTAGCGATAACAGGCCCTGACTGGTCGCGCCGTTGGTCCTGAGCACCAGATGAAAGGAAAAGGATCCGTCGTCTTTTCCCGGCCTCCGCTTCTCTCGCGCTCTGGGACACAATAGCAGAGCGGCCCTTCAATTAGTTTGCCATCTCAGACTGACGACTTGACAGGTCCAGCTAATTGTTAATCCAGCCATAAATGTTGCTCGGTGTAATTAATCACATAACAAAGCAGGAGTTTCCAACAATGGGATGCGTGTCGGAGCAAACCCAGTGGCCCTGAATGAAGGTGCGACCCCATTACAATAAACATCTCAAAGAGCCGCCCGCTCCGAACGGCAGGTTCGGCCAGTATTTAATCTTCATTTAGCGGCGATATGTTAGCACTGACTGCGGATCGGTGTGTAAATACCACCGTGCGGCCCGCTGCGGCTGAATGTTAATCTGGAGCTCGCTGCAGAAAGCACTCGGGGTCAAGCACCATTCATCATTATATGAAGAGGCATTCCGCTCGATTCACATGGCAGCTGGTGCCAGAGAAAAAGGTATTCTTTGAAAGACCGGAGCGAGAGGAGGGGTGTGTAAGAACACAAGGTGTCACGTCAAGACTGAGTTACGTGCCATGCTGATGATGTCATCCCTCCGTGACCTCCTCGCTCACAAGACCCCGGCGTTCCTGGGAAGGGCCGATCGCACACAAAGGAGCGGCTTATTGCACGCTAATGCGTTTCACTACCGTGACCCATAAATGCATTTTTTGTGCGTTCAAATTATGATTAATATGTGTTTTGTATCTGGTAGCTGGGGAGATGACACAGCCAACAAGAGCTTGCCTTGTTCAGATGAAGAGATCCCCGGGCCATGAGCGCTCAACGGGACAAATGAGATGATTTGGGAAAATGGACAGAGGCACGAGATTCTTTTTTCTCTCTCTTTTGGAAAACAGTACAAATGGTTATTTTTCTTTAGTGTGTGTGTGTGTGTGAATGGTTGGAACTCTTTGAGTTTACAGTATGAGGTATTCAACCACTGGAGGATGTTTCAGTGATTACATCACAAGTTCAATGCATGAAACCCTGTTAACTGTGGTGAAAATCAGTACAAAAGTTTGGGGTCAGTGAGATGTATTTTTTTTTTAAATACTTTTATTCATCATGGATGCATTAAACTTATCAAAAGTGAGAGTAAAGACATTTATAATGTTACAAAAGATTTCTATTTCAAATAAATGCTGTTGTTTTGAACTTTCTGTTCATCTGTGAATCCTGAAAAATAAAATGTATCACAGTTTCCACAAAAATATTGTGCAGCACAACTGTTTTCATCATTGATAATAATCAGAAATGTTTATTGAGCAGCAAATCAGCATATTATTATGATTTCTGAAGATCATGTGACACTGAAGACTGGAGTAATGATGCTGAAAATACAGCTGCGCATCACAGAAATCAAATACATTTGAACATATATTCACATAGAAAACAGCTGTTTTAAATTGTAATATTTAACAATTTCACTGTTTTCACTGTTTTTAATCAAATAAATGCAGCCTTGGTGAGCAAAAGAGACACATTTTTAAAAATCTCACCAACCTCAAACTTTTGAAACTCATATACTTCACAATTTTTCTGCTTTTCATAAATAATAGTATCTGTATTAATTCCTCCTCACGACCTCACCGTGACTGTATGTGGACCAAGTTTCTGGTCATCGGTGTGTAAATGTGATCTGTCGTGTGTTGAAGTCAATTAACTCTAATTTAGCTTAGAAGAAGCTTCACTATAAATGAGAAAACTATTTCAAGAAATGAAAAGAAGTCACAAGGAAACTATTTGCCTTATTTCATGTTATAATATCTTATTTATACATAGATCTCAGACGATCACGAATTTGACTGCTTTATTTAAAGAGAATATTAATATATCTACAACAGCTACACTGATCATTGCACACACACACACACACACACACACACACACACACTCACACTCACTCGCACTCACACTCACACTCACACTCACACACACACACTCACACACACACACACACACACACACACACACACACACACACACACACTCACACACACACACACACACACACACACACGCTCACACACACACACACACACGCTCTCTCACACACACACACACACACGCACACTCTCGCACACACTCACACTCACACACACACTCACACTCACACACACACACACACACACACACACACACACACACTCACACACACACTACACACACACACTTGCACACACTCACACACACACTCACGCTCGCACACACACACACACACACACACACACACTCACACACACACACACACACACACACACACACACTCTCTCACACACACACACACAGTTAATGTAGTTAATGCCCCCTGGAGTTCTGGAAGTTCATGTCTCTTGTGTGTTTCTGGCAGGGCCTTGAGGTATCCGGGAGCAGGAGAAAGATCTTTTTGTCTGAAAGCATCCGTGTTTAAGACAAAAGCAATGAAACTCCCCTCCTCATCACACACACACACACACACACACACTCGACTGAGGTTGAACTCAGTGTCTTTATTGACTGAGTTTCTGTGTGATTTGGGCCTTGAGCACAGAACACAGTCTGTGTCTCTGTCATGAGCAGTAAATAACCTATTCATAAAGTCCTGCTGATATAAAACTGCCAATTCTATTTAGTGATGTAGAGTTCCAAAAAATACTCACTCATAATGCAGTGCTTTATAAAGTCCCAAATCAGCCAAGACATGCTTTTATAAATCTAAAGATATGGCGTCGAAAGACAGAGCATTAACTGAAAATGAACAATTCTGATGTGAATCTGTGGAGAGTAACTCATCAGTGACTGACCTATGAACAGACACGAAACTCCTCACTGAATAGACATAATAACACACACACAAAACCATGCAGAGACACAATCGCATATGCACACGGTATATTTACCTGAGAATTCATAAATTCAATATTTAAAGTGATGATCAGCTTTAATTTACCTAAAAAGAAGCCTATTTCATGTTATTAAATCTAATTATGTACATACTACAAATATGTTTTATTTGTTGAAAAATAATATGATTATATACATTTGAACTTTATATTTATCAGAATTTATATTTATCATAAAACCTTAATCAAAATGTCTTATTTATTAATATATATATATATATATATATATATATATATAGACAGAGAGAGAGAAACTGAAATAAGAATATATATATATATATATATTTTTTTTTTTTAGTTTCTCTCTCTGATACATACTTTTTGTATCTTGTACCTTGTTTTTATATTGTGAGGTGATTCTGTTGGTCTGTTGAGATGATTGTATGAAGACTCCTCCCAGACAGACTCCTCCCACTGAGTTGTGACTCCTCCCACTGGACGTAGACACCTCCCACTGCAGATAAATTCCACTTGTTGTACATAGGCCCCTCCCAGACAGACTCATCCCATTGTGTGTAGACTCCTCCTACTGTGGATAGATTTGTCGGTGCACAGGCCCCTTCCAGACAGACTCCTCCCACTGAGTTGTGACTCCTCCCACTGGACGTAGACACCTCCCACTGCAGATCAATTCAAATTGTTGTACATAGGCCCCTCCCAGACAGACTCATCCCCTTGTGTGTAGACTCCTCCCACTGTGGATAGATTTGTCGGTGCACGGGCCCCTTCCAGACAGACTCCTCCCACTGTGTTGAGACTCCTCCTACCGGACACTGACTTATCCTACTGCATATAGGTTCCTGCCAGATAGACTCCTCCCACTGCAGCTAAATTGCTCTTTGCATATACTCCTCCCAAACAGACTCCTCCAGCTGTGTTTTGATTCCTCCTTCTGGATGTAGACACCTCCCACCGCATATCGGTTCTACTTGTTGTGCATAGGCCCTTCCCAGACAGACTCCTCCCACTTAGTTTAGACTCCTCCCACTAGATATAGACTCCTCTCACTGCAGAT
>CM049853.1:34840211-34855211 GCA_027422415.1 Schizothorax lantsangensis
CCTCAACACTGGTTGTAGTTCTTGAAAAGGTTTTTTAAAAAACAAAATATCTCCCTTTGGAGTGGACTTCGAGATTTGTAACTTTGTTGATCTTTTTTATGCACAAACATACACACTACACACTGACTAACATTCAAAAAGTGAAAAAGCAGGACCCCTGCTTTAGGACCCCTTTAATAAAAACGGTATAGAAATATTTAAAATAAATAATAATAATAATAATGACAAAAACACAACAAAATTATTAAACATAACAAAACAAATTGTAACTAAAATTAAAATGAAAACAGAAAATATAAAATAATAAACAAATATAAAAAATATAGTGGTATCTCAATCCTAAAATAACACCAAAATATAAAATATAAATATTAGATAAGTTTTAGCTTAAAAAAAAATACAATTAAAACAAGCCGAAGTACAAAATTTATTCAAAACTAAAACTGAAAAGTAAAAGGTTTGAAAAAAGTTAAAAAGCAACATTAAAAAATACAAAAGAAATGACCAAAACTTAAGCCCCGTTCACACCAAGCACGATAACGATAAAGATAACTATAAAGATAACGATATTAGCGTCCACACCAGCGAACGATATTGTCTGTTTATTATATGTGTTTGTATCGTTCATCAGCTGGAAAAAAATAGTTCTGGAAGTGATTCCAACGATATGTTTCTCTGTGCCTTTATCGTTATAGTTGTGGTGTGGACGCTGCTATTCTTTAATATTGAGAACGATTTTTAGAACCATATATTTATCGTTATCTTTATCGTTATCGTGCTTGGTGTGAACGGGGCTTAGACTGAAATTAAAGTGAAAATATACTATAAATAATAAAACAATATCACTGACTTGCATGTAAGAACATTGTTTATTTTCTTTTTCACACAATGCCATTATGCTCTGTATGACTCTTGCACTGCATTCTTTATTCTATTCTATATTCTTGCACTATTGTTGTTTTTCTGAAGTCACACATTTTAAGTTATTATTCACTGTAAATGTTCCTTTAGTCCGCAGCTCTCAAATCTCGTTCACGATTGAATTTGTCACATGCAAAAATGTCTGTTAGATTTGACAACCATTGTGCATCTTATTTGTGCTCAAGCACAGATGATATTAGAAAGACACTACGACATGTTTAGATCAGGGCTAATAGTTTAACATGTCAATTTAGAACAATTGATTAAAGATAACATACATTTACTCATGACTGTCCTGTCTTCAGACATGTTGACATCCGCAGTCAGACCAGTTCAGCTGAAATACAGACAAGAAGAGACTCAACACAGCTCCTGAAAAATCACAGAAAGACACTAAAATCAGCATCAAACATATCAACATTTAAAAACATTAAAAATAAATTATGCATCTTGTTTCTAGTGTGAACGAGCTGTTATTAAACTGTATTCTGATTTATGACTTTTTTAATGAATGTACATCAAACACTTTTGTTTGCTGTGATAATGTAAAATCTTTGACTTATCGTCATTTGGTTATTTGTATCTTCAAATATTGACATTTGTGATTTTTTTAACTAATCAGCTTGTGATGCAGTTCATTTGCATGCATGTTTTAATCAAGGCCTGGTTTAGGTATGTGTGTCTGAAGATCTTATGGATCATTGTAAGTGTGTTCAATGAAACAGCAGTGCTTTACCAGCTCAGAAAATTATTAGAAAGTTAATAAAATCCACTTTTGAAGAGTAACTGGGACCCTGCATAGGCCCGAAGCGACGACATGTTCATAACTGACCCCTGAAAACCACTTCAACAAATCATAATATTTCTGCAGAGGATCTATTGTTGCTCAATCTGCTTCAGCACCTGATAAATTAATTATTTAAGGCCCTATTCAAATGTGTTATTAACATCTCACTGTAGTATTATTAAAATTTCACAGTGATATCTTGTGACACTAGTATTTTATTCATATTTCTCTGTTCGGTGACTGTAGCATTAATATTTCAGTGTAATTTGACCGCGGAGTGCTCTGAATATTCTCACTGCTCTTATTGTAATAGTTAATGTGACGCGGCTCCTGAGCGCTGATGGATGTGGAGCTTTGTGAACGCAGCAGACGCAGATGACAGCTTAAACTTCATCTCTCTCACACACACACACACACACACACGCACACACACACACACACACACACACACACACACACACACACACACACACACACACACACACACACACACACACACACACACACACACACACACACACACACAAACACACACACACACACACACACACACACACACACACACACACACACACACACACACACACACACACACACACACACACACACACACACACACACACACACACACACACACACACACACACACACACACACACACACACACACACACACACACACACACACACACACACACACACACACACACACACACACACACACACACACACACACACACACACACACACACACACACACACACACACACACACACACACACACACACACACACACACACACACACACACACACACAAAGTTTGGGGTTGGTAAGAAAAAATAAATAAATTAAAATTAAATTAAATTAAATAAATTAATAAACTGTTTTCTATGTGAATATCTGTTAAACTGTAATTTATTTCTGTGATCAAAGCTGTATTTTCAGCATCATTACTCCAGTCTTCAGTGTCACATGATCTTCAGAAATCATTATAAATGCTGATTTGCTGCTCAAGAAACATAATAATATGCTGATTGATTTGCTGCTCAATGAAACATTTCTGATTATTATCAATGTTGAAAACAGTTGTGCTGCACAATATTTTTGTGGAAACTGTGATACATTTTATTTTTCAGGATTCACAGATGAATAGAAAGTTCAAAAGAACAGCATTTATTTGAAATATAAATATTTTGTAACATTATAAATGTCTTTACTGTCACTTTTGATCAATTTGATGCATCCTTAATTAATAGAAGTATTCATTTATTTTATAAAAATAATTAAATTATATAATAAAAAAATTCTAAATGATATAAATAATAATTAAAAAACAGTATTTTTCTCCTGAATATTTAAAAAATGTGATGCCTGAAATAGAGGTCTTCATGGAGGACCCGAGACCCGAGGACCCGGGACCCGTACGGGTTCGGGTCTATAATTTAAATTAGTAATAAAATATAAAAAAAAAATTGAGAACACTTGTTGTAACGTTTCCAAAAAAAAAAATGCTCCGAGTCTTTATTACAACCAACAAAAAACTCAAATGAAAAAAAAAAAAAAAACTGCAAAGTTGCATTAGTCATCCGTCTCTGTGTTAATGAGTGCATTAAGAAGGCTGTTTCAGACGGCTCCTGAATATTTCAAAAGGAGGTGATGCAGTCTGAACATGCCTCGTCATTGTACGGGTCCAACTTTCGAATAACTTAACCTCGGGTAACTGAAGACCTCTAGCCTGAAATGCCTCGTCATTGACAGCAAACTTGACCCTATTTACTACAATAAACCTGTAGTTTTCAGCCACTTGTCACACAGAGTCACTTTCACAATCCAATCAACTCAAAGGATCAAATCAAGCCCTGCCCTACTTTTTTTCCCCCAACACTGAATATCTGGTTTCATTTGTAAATATGTCACATTGCAGTCAGGATAAAACAGGTTGAGGAAGCTGTTGCATGTTGACTTTAACTCTACTGACCATGAAATGAGTTCCTAAATGATTCTTATGTTTTATGCAGTCATGTGCAATTCAAATTCTACAATTCCACCATTCAAAATCTGCCAAACTCACCCATTTAAATAAGAGCGAGAGAAGAGAGAGAGACACAGAGATAGAGACAGAGAGAGAGAGAGAGACACAGAGATAGAGACAGAGAGAGAGAGCGAGAGAGAGATACGTGTGGATGTGCCACAGCCTGAGAGACAGCAGTGTGTGTGTGTGTGTGTGTGTGTGTGTGTGTGTGTGTGTGCCACAGCCTGAGAGACAGTGTTATTGTGTATTGTGTCTGACCTGACCTGTGTGTTACTCTATTGTCCACCACAGTGATCCTCAGTATGTATGTTTCTATGTAAGTTAAAGACTGTGGTGTCAAATGTCCACACGTTCTAATTTGTTACAGTTTAATACTTCTAAGATGTTATAATATTACATTCTATTAATGCGATGTTCATTTAATTATTATTATTGTTATTATATTATTATTTTATTTATTTATTTTCTTCTTTTTGTACATGTATACTAAGCTTTGGCAATATTGTATCATTTACAGTCATGCCAATAAAGCAATTTTGAATTGAATTGAATTGAAAATTGAGAGAGAGAGAGAGAGAGAGAGAGAGAGAGAGAGAGAGAGAGAGAGAGAGCGTGTTTAAAAACCAACCGCACATCTTTAAAGTGCCTTTGATTTGCATCATTAACCGTTTTGGACACTGAACCTGACGTGAAGCCGAGTTGTGTGTTTGGACACGGATCCCATCTGGATGTGATTCTATGGGCCGGAAGTTAAAGATGTTTAGAAAATTGCAGTGATTATGGAGCTCAAACGCCATTGGCCGCTCAAATCCAAGAGCAGAACATCCTGCAGCCAATAAAAGCTGGCGAGAGTCAGGAATCTTTTCACTGAGCACATGGTCCTCTTTAAATTGGAGGCATTTCATTATTATGGAAATAGACCTGCTTTTCTGTATAATTTTGCTTTGAACTGCGTGTTTTAGCTTTGCAACTTTGATGAAGTGACAGGCCTGAGATATTGTGACCAGACAATATATTTGAACAGGGGTTTCTGGGCACAGTTTCTCCAAGCACTCATACACACATTTGGATTTATGGATATTTTCTTGGCAGACTCTTTCTAAACAAAAGTGCACACAGTCTCTTTTCCAAACCCTAGTGATCTGTCTTACTGCGTCCCTCATAAGAGACTGATCTGGAACACGCTACATGAACAGCTATTATTTATACCACAAATAATACTCTTTTGCAATCATCAATTAACTATACATTTATTACAAATACAGTAAAAACACTAAAATTATGAAATATTATTTTAATTTAAAATAGCTGTCTTCTGTATGAATATCTGTTAAACTGTAATTTATTTCTGTGATCAAATCTGTATTTTCAGCATCATTACTCCAGTCTTCAGTGTCACACGATCTTCAGAAATCATAATAATATATTAATTTGCTGCTCAAGAAACATTTCTGATTATTAGCAATGTTGAAAACAGTTGTGCTGCACAATATTTTTGTGGAAACCGTCATACATTTTATTTTTCAGGATTCACAGATGAACAGAAAGTTCAAAATAACAACATTTATTTGAAATATAATTTTTTACAACATTATAAATGCATTCATTGTCACTTTTGATCGATTTAATGCATCCTTGATGAATAAAAGTATTATTTACTTTTATAAAAATAATAATTTATTAATTTATTTATATTAAGAATTAAAAAAAATACTTTTTATATACTACTATTTTACTATATAATATCTTGAATATATAATTTATTGAATCATAAATACTATAAGTAAGTATATATATATGAACGTTTTGTAAGACTGCATGCAAAACCCTTAAAATATCAAAACACACACACACACATTTACTTGTATATATAAAGTTTGATATATAAATATATTTATCTCCATGCAATGCATTCTACATACATGAGACCAAAACGAGGTATATCTTAATGATCCTGACCACCTTTTGAAACTCACTCAGTGATAGTTTGACAGCAGGTACACAAGTTTGTGTCAGTTTGCTTTAAGAATATACAGAGATGTTTCTCTCTTAATAACAGACTTGTAGTCCGCTGGCTATTGTTAGAAGGATGCTCACCCTTCGTTGTTATTAACAGGAAACAGTCAAACAGACTCTGATGGCATTTCCTGTGTTTGCTTGAACTCGCTCGGATGTGTTTGAATGTGAGTTTAAACTGTGGCGCTAATCTGCTGGACGGAAAAACTTTCTCTACCCACTCAGAGACGAGTCGATTATCTCTAGAGACACAGAGATGATAAAAAGATATTTCTCCACCGCGCTACGGACGGCTCGGATGCAGACGCATTCAAAGCCGCTTCATCGCTCGCCAGCTCCTCGACAGAATCACGCTTCAGCTCGAGCTCTCCAAGCCCAGATTCCAGTCGCAGACGTTTAACCCTCGGCCGTGAAACCAAGCGGTGGCAATCGCTTTAGAAATATCAGAAGAAATTAATTTCCTCTCTGGAGGAGAGGACATTCCAGTCGTAAGGCCTTCCTGTCATCTGCAGGCCATGAGCGTCTGACCGGCGTCCAGCGGTCCACAGGTGAATCTGATTACACTGAAACACACACACAGATCAGATCAGAGCCAAACCAACAGCTCTTACATTTATCATTCAGCAGACGCTTTCATCCACAAGCGACTCACAAATGATGACAATAATGACCCTTCACACATGATTAGATGAAGATTTCAGCAGTGATCTCTGACCTGCTTATTATGAAGCAGAATATTTCCCATGATGCACTTCACAGCAGGTCTGCAGTAGATCAAGAAACTCCACATCTCTGTTTACAGACTGCAATGAGATACATGTTATTTTAAAGTGAATAAGCTAACTATACTTTACAGATTGTAATAAAATGTACTTTAAAAAAAATCTTACCCTCATAACTTTTCTTTCGTTTTTAAAAAATATTTTTTATTCACACTCATACTACTATACATATAGATGTACTATATATATATATGTGTGTGTGTGTGTGTGTGTGTGTGTGTGTGTTTCAAATATGTTTGCTCATTCTCATAAATTTTTTATTGTATTATGATAGATGGATGGATAGAATAATAATATAATATAGAATATGATATAGATGGATAGATGGATAGATGCATAGATAGATAGATGGATAGATGGATAGATGGATAGATGGATAGATAGATGGATGGATAGATGGATAGATAGATAGATAGATGGATAGATAGATATAGATAGATGGATAGATAGATGATAGATAGATAGATAGATAGATAGATAGATATAGATAGATTGATTGATTGATATAGGTGTGTGTGTGTGTATATATATATATATATACACACACACACACACACACTGGAAATATAAATGTATTTGTCTTCTTTTTTGAACACACAAAAGATGTAAGGAAAATGATCATGCTGCTCTTTTCTATTCAGACAAATGTAAAAAGATGACTGATGCAAGACTGAAACTGTTTACTTCTGAAAGTGATCGTTCATGTTAACCAGAGATCTCTAATCACTGAACAAAACACTTGACTTTAAACCACACAAAGAATGTTTCACACAAATACATAAATCACTGCTTTTAAAGAGTCGTAAACGGTTTGGAGGGGAAGAAGAATTGGCCAAGAATCAGAGAGAAGATTCAACCTAGAGCTGAGGTCAAGATCTCTCAGCTCAGAGAAGCACACACACACACACACACACACACACACACACACACACACACACACACACAAACACACACACACACAAACGCTCTCACCCACACACACAAACACAAACACACACACACACAAACACACACACACACACATGCACGCACACAAAAGCTCTCACACACACATGCATGTACACATGCACGCACACAAACACTCACGCACACACACACACACACACACACACACACAGAGCAACACACACACACACGCGTGCACACACGCACACAAACGCTCACACACACACACAGTTTAAATGTCAACAACCGCATTCCTAATTGAGATGAACTTGGACCTGAAATTAAATGTTCTTTTAAACAAACAACAACAACAGCATCTAAATGCCAGAAGGAAACAAAGAAGAGAAAGAAGAGAGTGAGAGTCTACACAGGAGGAACGTCCTACAGAAGGATAAACCCTTTTAAACCCGCTGTCTTCATCCGTTCGGACACGGATCATGTTTATACCTGTATTAACTGCTTTGTGCATGAGTGGTTGGATGTTAAGGAGAATATCTGTGACTGCAAACATCAGTGTGTCAATGCAATGTGTGCAACATAAAGCACAAAGTTGCTTAAATATCATATCATGCATGTATTTTTGTAACTTTTGCAGGGGCAGAGCTGTTTGTTTAAGCTGAATGATTCTCACCTGTAGATGATTTGCTCAGGATAGATCAGCCGCCTGCATTTACATCATCATCAGATCAATGAAATAAAGACAGTTCAGATACACAACAATAGACAGAGAGAGAAAGAAAGAGTGAAACACAGCGGGAGGAATCACTTAACATTCCCACATCAACTATTTCCTGTTCACAACATTTCTACTTCCCCCTCCTTTATTTACAGTACGGCTTCAATTCCCAAGCTCCACTGTTTACCTCAAATAATAACATGGAACTATTAATCACAATCCCTCGCTTTTTACGGCGTTTTCCTGTAAACTTCAGCTCTGCAAGAACAAACAAAACACGTTGTGTTACCATAGAGTCAAGAGCGGGGTTGAAGCCGCTCAGCATTTGTTGAAACTGTAAAAAAAATTAAATGTTAAAAGAGAAATGGAGCTGATGTGATGCCAGAGACCAAACCACACCAAAAAAATAAATAAACGGGCTTCACAGCAGCACCTTTAACCTGCAGGTCTTGAACCATGGAGCCACTGGGGTCCTAATGTCCTCATCTCATTCTCAGAACAACAACAACTCAATCTGACCAGTAAATTATAATGAAAACAATCACTAGGTCACTGCCATTCTAGTCTGCTCTGATGGACTGCTCGTATACCCATTTGTGTTGTGCTACAGTGACTTGAATTTGTGTTTATTTGTACAAATATCATGGTTGGACTTTTTATCACTTTTTTTTTTTTTTTTGCAAAAATAAATAAATATTGAGAGATATAGAATTGTGAGATTACATCTTATAATTTTGAAAAAAAGTCAAAATTGTGAAATAGAAAGTAGCAATTACATTTATTTATTTGTGGTGGAAATGGGCTGTCATAGATTACTATGAATTATATTTGTTCAATATATTAAAATAATATAATGCATATGATCTATATTTAACTAACATAACAAAAAGACAAATTCAACTGGATCAAAAAGTATCAAATTACTATGCATGGTAAAATAAATTCTCAAAACTAGGAAACAATTCAAATAAACAGAATAACATTAAACACGTTCATCTGTGGGCAGGTAAAGCAGTCAAATAATCAGTCAGTGTTCATCTGAAGCAGAAGTCATTTGACAGTGATTGTGCATGTGGTGCACTGTGTATTGTATGTCAAATGCATGTTGTCTATATTGGACTGCAAACATTTCAGCATGCCTTTTAAATAGAGTTTAGAGCACAGATACCTCAGAAATAAATAATTTAATAAATGACTGGCCATTTATCATTTGTACCTGCATTTATTATCATACAAAGCTATTTCTACCTAATTTTACTCATAAAATTAGTTTTGTTAGTCCAAATTGATGTATATAGGTTGGTACAGTGATCTTAAATGATATTTTTTACTAGAATAAAACCAATGATTTTAGATGTTACCAATTTTACGTTACCATTTTTTTTCAGTGCATTAGAGGAGTGGAAGCATTAACTGTATTTGTAAAGAAAACAAGGTGCAAAACTCACCACCATGTGTTTGGGTGTGTCGGTGGTTGCTAGGGTGTTGCTATGGGGTCTGATCTGCAATTACAAAAAACATTAGATGGAGGTCATTGCTGCACAAAGGGTCAGGAGTAGTTAGATCCAAGGGTTCACATACTTTTTCCGCCCGTGTGTGAATGTTTATGTGGCATGTTCATTAAATGCATGCAAACACATCATGTTTTATTAGTTTATGGGGACTGTGTGACTTAGCTGAAGATCAGATCGCATTTTATACAGAAATCAAGAGGGTGCACATACTTTTTCCTGTGACTGTATCCGAACATAAAAGGCGAGGATGATCGTTCAGATGATCACTAACAGTCCTGTAGTCAGTACGATGTGATAGATTCATGTTTACTTCATAACATCAGTGTGAAACACAAGCAGTTCAGTTCATCAAAACACATCAGACGAGCGCTTGATCACGGGGCCGAAGCGCTCGCGGCCGCGCAGACCGTGTGTTTGATCGAGTCCACCTGCGCGCTTCTCACCAGCGGGCCGCTTTCCTCTCTGAACTCCTGCTTTACTGCCGTTTGTATAATGGATGACAGCAGAGATGAATACAGTCGTATTATTAATGTAAGACTGACAGATAGTGACGTGAGTTATGGCCGCCTTTAGTTCAGAGTCGCCGTTTCATGAGGCCTTTCACTAAAAGCCATACATAAATGTCATCCGCCAGTGACCATAAACTATTACACAGGCAATTGGTTAGAAGATTTCCTCTGTTATCTATCACGGTTATTTACTCGTGTTTCTTTGTGGGACCAGACTGAACCGAACGGCGATCCGCTTCATTATGAGGCGTGCTGTATTTTGCAGGTGTTAGCGGAGAGCGAGGCTTTGTGAATGAGGGGTATTTGAGGAGACGCACCTAAAAGCTCTATTACTATGATAATGGAGCGGAGGGAGGGAGGGAGGGAGGAGGCCCCGGGCTAAATGTAGAAACGGCTTATTTAAATATCAAACCTGCGCACGGAATTGAGCGCTAACCCGTGACACAGGTACTGATGAGCAGAGGAGACAGAATCAGACTCTTTCAGGATGCACTGATTTCTCTTAGAAACATAAAACCATAAAAACTGACCCAAATGAGTCACTAGCTCTCACACGCTATTGAAATTACTAAATGTTTTTAAGGTAAGTGGTTGCAAACAATTTGTTTAAGCTACATATAAATACATTTAGTTGACTAACTTTTTTTTTTTTTTTATGTAGCTAAAATAAATTGTTTGCAACCACTTACCTTAAAAAAAATTAATATTATCATCTTTTTTCAGTGTAAGGGCAGCACATTTAGGACATAAAAACGTATTTCTGAAATGGTTCTAAAACGCTGAAATGTCCAGTTTTCTTGTAGAGATTATAACGTTATTTAAAGGTTACACAAACATTTCTTAAAACATTCTGCTAACTTTATTTTTACCCGAACTATAACAGTTTTGAATGTTTATTTTTAATATTCTAAGAACTTTAAAATGTCCAGTTTTCTTCTTGTGATTATAATATTCTTTAAAGATCACAAAAAATATTTCTTAAAACATTCATCAAGTATAAATAACATTATAAGGACATTCAGAGAATGTTGATCTCAGAACATTTTCTCTCAACATTATGAGAGTGTATATCAAATATTAATGAAGTTATAAGAACATTCTATAAAGCATTACTTTAAGAACATGTTGTTCTAACATTTATATAATTTTTGAAAAGTTATAAGAACATAATATGTTTTAAGAACATCACGCTAATGTTCCCATTAAATTATGAAAACATTATTTCTGAATATTCTCTGAACATATAAAACATCCAGTTTTTAAAATGCTTTGAAAACATGTTTTTCGTGGTAATACAAATGTCAAGGGAACGTTACATTGTTTCAAACATTATGAGAATGTTACCTTCAAACGTTTTCGGAATGTTCTGAAACAAGTAGCAACATTTAAAAAATGTTACTGTTTCAGAAAAAAACATGGCATGAATGATACACAGACAATGTTTTCGTGCTAACATTTTGAGAATATGATTAAAGACCAAGCGTTTTATTAATGTTACTAAAAGAACGTTTGTTCATAACTTTGAGAGAACCTTGCCGGAACATTCCCTGTTAGCTGGGCTGCAGTCTGAATACAATCTGATCATTAAATGAGTCGTTTTAATTGGTTTTAACACAAATTGATCTTTGAGTACATGGGAGTGTATCTCATTATGTAAATGAATTATGATGCAATATTGAATCTCTGCTGGTCTCCGCCCACTGCTGTGGTCATGTGATCATCTCGGGTGGGTTCTCACACCTTTTCTCTTTCACCTTCTATCAAAACAAGCATTAAAAATAAATAAAAAATAAATTCAGAGAATGAAATCTTTGAAAATTTGAGAAACACTTCAGCAAAAGTCTCCATTTGCTCTTGGTCTCACTGCCATCAAAAAGAAACAACTAAGTTAATATTAACGAGATCTCGTGTTCGATAGCATTCTCCAAACAATAACATTTATGCAAAACGCAGCGGTCTGCTAGTGGAGCAAGCGTGGCGATCGATACTGGACACAGAGATCATGTGTGAGCGCTCATGTCATCATTTACACACACGGTATAAACTAATATCACATCAAACACTGCAGCGCTGCGCCTCAGGACATCAGATCTGTGCTCCACATTTCTGCCAAACATAAAAACAGCAGAAAATCAATCCTACACAGCTGCCATGTTCGAGAAGCATTTTTAGCATTGCATTGAAACTTTCACCCGATATTTGTACAGTAGTCTGAATACGATCTGGTCATTTAATGAGCTGTTTTAGTTGGAATGCTAATTGATTTTTAAGTACATTGGAGTGTATCTCGTTATGGAAATGATTTACGATGTGATTCTGAATCTCTGCTGGTCTCCACCCACTGCTGCGGTCATGTGATCATCTCAGGTGGGTTTTGAACACCTGGGTTTTAAAGAACCAGGATTCCCACGGTCTTGGAAAACCTGGATATATGAGGAAAAACTCATTGTTGTGATTTGTTGACCTGGAAAAGTCATGCAAATTAATTCATTTACTTATTTTATTAAAAATATGTAAACTCCATGGGGATTTTTTTTTCTAGTTATGCCAAGCTCTAAAATATTTTATTGTGTAGAAATTACAAAAATAAATAATTGTATTCGTATCATTAAATCTGTGAAATCTGACATATGGAATAATAGTCTGATTTTTTTTTTTTTTTATGTATTTTTTTTTTTTTTTTATGTATTTTTTTTATTTAATGAAACAGTTTATTGAAACATAAAAAAAAAATAGATAAAAAAAAAATCTAATGAAAACAGTTTGGATATGTGTTTTATCATATTTGATCCATCAGGCTCTTATGGCTCATATAGTCTGATATAGTGAGAATATGGAGGAAAAAAACAGCTAAATTTTATTCAAAAACTTAGCAAAAATATGCAATCTGGAGCAGATGCTGATATTTCTATGATGAAATTATGATGCTTGTAATGTAAATCAATGAGATCTTTCTAACAGTGCAGCAGATACTGACATAAAATGATCTAAATATCAATCATCGCTCTATATCTCCAATAATATGTCTTAGTAAGCTGAGATTGAAATGATCCAAACATATAATGCAATGCTGATTGAGAGATGAAGAAATAAAGGCTCCTCAGAAGATGTGAGATGAAGATCATTCCTCCGCTGAGGAACAGTGAAAGTAAAGCTCCTCAAAAGATCCTGATGATCAGATTTGAGACTAAAACATGATTGATGGAGAATCAAGTAAAGCTGAGCTGCTTCAGTCTGGAAATATTACTGCAGTTATTCTGATGTTTATTTGATACAAATCAGTCAAGATTTAACAGCAGAAAGACACGTGAAGTGTTTCTACAATTACACTAAAAGAGCTTTTACTGGATAAAAAACTCTAAACTCTCAATCAGAGACAGAAGACATGCAGTAGATTGAGTGTGAAACAGGTTTAACAGTAAAGCTGATCATGTTTATCAAATATAATACAATATCTTCACAGGGTTAATCCTTCATTCAGTAACTGGATGCTGTTGTGGAATGGCTGTGAGTGATCAGTGAATGATCTTTTGTACACCTGCAGAAAGAAAGCAGTGTCTGTCTCTCGTGTCTCGAGCTGGAATAACTGAGCGCTTCCCCGGAGTGTGTGTGTGTGTGTGTGTGTGTGATAAGGGCTGTAAGCGTATACCTGCTCCATCTGTATTGGCAGAACACATCAAGCTAAAGCAGCATTGATTCCAGTTCATTATGTGTATAGCAAAACCAATTTAGCTGAAGAGGCTGCGCTCTCGAAGGCCGAGAGGACGCTCCTCACCGACCCGAGCGCAAGCATCCTGATCCCTGATTACTGCACCTGACCTCCACGCTCCCTCAGAAGGGAACACGGCGTCTAGCTGCGAGTGAGATCTGGGCATGTTTCCACTGTGAGATCTGATGTTGGGAACGCATTATAACAGCTGCTGCGGCTCATTATATATGCGCTGATTAGTTGCATTATAAGTTCATAACATGTAAACATGTGTTTGGTACAGAACGAGGTGACATTTTTGTATTAGGAGCGTGTTAGCGTGCTCTCCGTCAAGTGCACTTCAAATAAACAGCGCCTGAAGGTTCAGCATTAGTGTCTGTTGACTTTAGGGACTCGCAGGAGGAAGTTTCTCCATCGCTGCAACAGCCAGCGTGAGCTTCGAGGACAGAAACACTGAAACAGCTTCCACATAAACACACATCAGTTCAAATAACCTTTAGCAGACCACCGGGGCAAGTTGTCACAAGGCCCGTGTGTCAGTAACTCTGAGGTTTGAGTCATACAGTAAATGCTTGTTTTGCTTATTTTGATTTTTTTTTGTCTTAAATGTCTTAAATATAATTAATTTTAATGCTGTTTAATGACCTTTTCCATTTTTGCCATTTCATACATTTTTTTAATGTTACTGAAAGGTTATTAAAAGTCTTATAATACATTTTTAATAAAGAAATGTTGTCGATCACGCCTTTTGACTTTAGATAGTGTCAATTACAAGTAGGTTCCCAGTGTGGCAACTTACCCCATATAGTGTGACAACATGCCCCGCTGTTCAACAACCATCTTATTTCCCGTCAATTTTAGTGTAAATGTTCAATAACTTTTGTAGTCAAAACTTGTAAGGGTTTATATCTATACAGAAAATAATCATATAGAGAAATTACACTGTGACAACATGCCCCGCTATAGAAGTCAACATGTGTTCAATATACTGCATCTATATTCCTGTCCAATATCATTAGAAATCAGTCAATAATGGCTTATGTCTATACAAAAGTATATAATCATGCATAGAAAATATAGTGGAGTAAACAGTGTGACAACATGCCCCA
>CM049853.1:34867711-34877711 GCA_027422415.1 Schizothorax lantsangensis
ACTTCATCTCAAGCACTGACTCCCTAATCTACTTCATAAACATCTACACTATCTTCAGATACAAACTTTATTACGGGCAATATTGTTGTTCAGGGTAAAAATGGCACAACTGTGGGACAGCACAAAAAGTCATTTTTTTATAACAGAATTTTCATATTTTAAAAGACAAAAGTAAAAAGAATACAAAAGACGATAACAAATATACATTAAAGACATTCGAAAACTGCAAAAATAATAGTTCAAAATGCATAGAGGTAAAAGATCTCAAAGACTTGTATTTATTATTATTATTATTATTAATATGTTCTAAGAAGTTTTTTCACTGTCTGTGTAGAGAGTGTTTCAGGACTTATAGAGATTGAGTAGTTGGTTTATTTACAGCTGTTCATTCAGAGTCATGTCAGATCACTGGATTATTAGACACAAATATTCCTAAAAAGCAAGCCGTTATCTTGCGTCTGTCTCTGTGTCTCTCTCATGATCTGTTTGCAGCTGACAGGTAGTGTTTCGGTAAACCAGCCCAGCGTGTCTGTGTCACTCCAGATCTGTCCCGTCTCACCGGCACGACCAGAGAGCTTTTTGATGAAGTCGTTCATAAATTTTAATATAACGTGTATGAACTTGATGCACGGCCTCCCAGCTCATTAATATTGGAAGGGATCACCTCATGAAGAATAAAACTCGGGGGTATTTTTCTGCTGGTGAAGAGCCGTGATGTATTACACATGTCTGTGAATCACGGCTCAGCGCATCAGCTGGAAATATGATGGACAAACAGCCCATGAGATCTTCATGACAGCCAGCGCTGCTAAATATGACAGAGATCAGGGCCGTGGCTATCATTATACCACTATCATTATAAGCTCTGCTCAAATATCTGTCTCCGTCCGACCAAACGCTTTACTTTACAAATACAGCTCCTCTAATGAAACAACACACTGAACTGATTCTAATTGAGACTAAATAGCTAACGACCAATTACAGAACACACCTACACTGTAAACTACAACATTGTATCAATGCTTTGCAGGGTTATTATAGTTAACTAAAACTAAGAGCATGTTTACATGACAATAATTGTACAAAAATCTGAAAACATTTCCACAAATGTGTGTTTTTGTACTTTACACCGAGACAATAACGGTATCATTTTCATAAACTTGCACTTTGAAACCCGTTTTCAAAATGCTGTTGTCATCATGTAAATTAATGGCCAAAACACATAAAATGTTTTCTGTTTTTTAGTTGAAAAGGGTGTGTTAACACCTCCTAAATTATTATTATTATTTTTTTAATTTTACTTTAAATAAACTTTAAATGTAATAAAACTAAATGTAAAAAAAAAAAAAAACATTTAATTTGTTTTAGTTGCTAAGGTAACGTCTCATTTTCATTTAGTTTATTTTTGTTTTTAATTACAAAAACTAAAACTGAAATACAAACTATGTAGACATATTTAAAATAATAATAATAATAACTACAACAACAATAATAATAATAATAAAATATATAAAATGACAGAAACACAACAAAATTACTAAAACATTAACTCAAATTTATATTAAAACAGAAAATATTAATAAAACCTATAATAGTATCTTAGTGCTTCTAAAATAACACTGACTCTTTGTGGTTCAGGTTTTTTAATTCTTATAATACATCATTTTTTACTGAATGTATTATAACAATTAATATTTTGGTATTTCTCTCAACTCATATGCGAAATTGGATTTTTACATTTGAGTTATACAAAATGATATTGGTATTGTATATATAATGGCACATAACTAAATAATTATAAAATCAAAATCAGTTTTCTTATGACATGAGGTCTAATTGTGCCAGATTCACCAAAACCCATTTTCACAATCAAATCAAGACCCTCCCTATTTGTATTTGTTCTATTATATTCGTTCTCTCTCAGTTTCACTAACAAAAATGTAATTATTTAAAAACAAAAAGGTTTGCTGGACTTAGCTGGTTTAAGCTGGTCTTCCAGCATGACCGGTTGAGAGATGCACAAAACCCTTCAAACCTGCCCAGGCCACGAGGCCAACCGAGACCAGCAAACCGGCTTGAGGAGGACAGTATATGTCGCATTTTGTCGGCTTGTTTTATTTTCTCTGTTTCTACAAGAAAACCAAATAAAGTTCTTTCAAAACGTGTATTTTTTAAAGCATTCAGCCAGCCGTTCATTTGATCTGAAAGCACATTTCAATGCAAGCGTGGCAGTGTGTGTGTGTGTGTGTGTGTGTGTGTGTGTGTGTGTGTGTGTCTCGTCCAGCACTCAGCTTTGACTCTGCAGCTCTGAGCCGACCAGCCATGACTGCTTTTAACCTCCTCTGCTCTCACATCCTCCTGCCGCTCCATCTCTCTGTCCCTCACAGAAGCACTTAACCAGCGACATTTCCTGGAGCTGCTTAATCCTCTTTCAAAGAACTCTAACTAAGTTCAGGAAAGTGTGAATTACTGAAACAGCCCATTTCCAGGGACGCTCTGCAGGAAGGGTTTGGATTCATTAGAAACAGAGAGTCAGAAATGGCACGTTAATTCTATAGATGCGTGTAAAAGGGGCAGACGACTCCACAGCGTCAGTAATGAATGTATGTGCTATTAGAGGCTACAGTAGGTGACTAACGCTAGCTCTTCAAACTTTCTGCCAGGCATCGAACAGAAATGAGAAACACATTATCGTTCCATTAATTGATTTATGCTCTTTTAAAATGGAGGTCTCATAGAGATGCAGGAATTAGAGGCACTCTTGGGCCAATTAGAGCAGCAGCGGCTTCTTCCCACAGCTCTTCTGTGCATCTCAATCACGGCCAATGCCCACAGGTGAAATGCCAAATCTGAAACACTCAGAGCGGCTCCTGCATCCTAAAACTGTGCATCGCTCGCTGCTGCAGACGGAGGCGTTATGAGCAGAGACGCTTTCAGACGAGACCACTTTAACAAAGAATCAAACTCAACCTGACTATCAATACATCAGATATCTGTCTCTCTATCTATCTATCTATCTATCTGTCCATCCATCCGTCCGTCTGTCTATCCATCCATCCATCCATCTCTCTGTCTGTCTGTCTGTCCGTCTGTCCATCTATCTATATATCTATCTATCTATCTTTCCATCCATCCATCTGTCCATCTGTCTGTCTATCCATCCATCCATCCATCCATCCATCTCTCTGTCTGTCTGTCTGTCCATCCATCCGTCCGTCCGTCCGTCTATCTATCTATCTGTCTATCCATCCATCCGTCCGTCTGTCCATCTGTCCGTCTATCCATCCATCCATCCATCTGTCTCTCTGTCTGTCTATCTGTCTGTCCGTCCGTCCGTCCATTCGTCTATCTATCTATCTGTCTATCCATCCATCCGTCCGTCCGTCTGTCCATCTGTCCGTCTATCCATCTATCTATCTATCTATCTATCTATCTGTCTATCTGTCTGTCTGTCTGTCTGTCTGTATGTCTATCCATCTGTATATCTATATATCGATCTATCTATCTATCTATCTGTCCGTCCGTCCGTCCGTCCATCTATCTATCTATCTGTCTATCCATCCATCTGTCCATCTGTCCGTCTATCCATCCATCCATCCATATATCTGTCTGTCTGTCTGTCTGTCTGTCTATCCATCTGTATATCTATCTATCTATCTATCTATCTATCTATCTATCTATCTATCTATCTATCTGTCTGTCTATCCATCTGTCTATCTATCCATCTATCTATCTATCTATCTATCTATCTATCTATGTCTGTCTGTCTATCCATCTTTATATCCATCTATCCATCCTTCAGTCTGTCTATTCATCTATCTATCTATCTATCTATCTATCTATCTGTCTGTCTGTCTATCCATCTTTATATCCATCTATCCATCCTTCCGTCTGTCTATTCATCCATCTTTCTATCTATCCATCTGTCTATCCCATCTCTCTCTCTCTGCTCTTGTGCCGAGTGTTCAGAGAGTCTGGACAGATGGACAGCAGGTCTGGACACCTGTCGTTTGTTTCTGTGTCTGTGTGGAACGCGAGAGATGTTTCTCAGAGCTGAGATCTCTTCAAACAGTCAGACTGAACAGTCAATGAGATGCAAAATCATGCCTGAGCTTCTCTTTGAAATAATGGATTCCAATGCAAATCCAATGACCTTTAATTATTGTATAATTCTGTCAATGATCATAACCTGAAGCAACCATGACTAAATTTTACAATTAGCCTGTTTAACCTGCTGTATGAGTTTGACCTTTAGATGAGCACTGGCTGTTTCCATCAGAGCTCAGTGAGGACGGAGGGGGGGTCAGTGTTCACCATCAGCCACCGAACGCCGGAAAAACTCACGGAGAACGAGACTGCAGGTAGAGCAATGTTATATCACTGACAATCAAGACACACAATGCTACAACTCTGTACCGTAAATTCACTTAACACATGCAAAAGTTGAGAAGTACTCTAACGTAAGGGACAATTCACCCAAAAATGATCATTCTGTCATCATTTACACTCCCTTATGTTGTTTCAAACCCGTACGACTTTCTTTTGTCAGTGGAATACAAAGGAAGATATGGTTATTTTGATAGTCCACTTTAGACTTTCTACTAACTATAAGTAACTTTGCAACTACATGTCAACTTAATTCTCATTAACTTGCAACTACATGTCTACTAACTCTCAGTAGGTTAGGTTTAGGGTCAGTAGAATAAGTTGACATATACTTGCAAAGTTTCTCATAGTCAGTATGTTGTATGTTGTGGACCCATCAAAGTAAAGTGTTAGAAGATATTAAGCAGACAGTCTACTAATACTCTAATGACTGCTAGTTGACATGTAGTTGCAAAGTTACTTACTGTTAGTAGAATGTCTAAAGTGGACTATCGAAATAAAGTGTTACCGAAGATATTTAGAAAAAAAAATGTCAGTGTTTTTTTGTTCATAACATTAAAGTCAATGGGGTCCAAAGTTGCACAATTTTGGGGTGAACTATCCCTTTGAAAGCACAGTGTCATTTCTGCACCACTTAAATTGCATTAAACAGAATTAAGAAAAAGGTTTCTCAATCGACTCCCCCATCTGTTATTTGTTTAGGAAAACACACAATCCTGCCCAAACTCACATGATTAGGTGAGCCACGAGTTGACATGTATGGTCGCTCAAATGAACAGATCAATGTTGTGAAAGTGTCACATTGTGTCACATTGAGGTGAGCTGAACGTCATAAGATCAGCTCCAACAACACATTTCTGTATTTGTCGTAAGCAGAATCACTCTGAAGGAGCTCTTTTACCGCTCAGAGGTGAAATCGTGTTTATCTCTGTCCATTTATCCCTGTACTGTATCTAAGCCACCACATTAACATCTGTCCTCTATTTACCCACCAACTCGGCTCCAATAAGCAGGTCTGTTCGCCTCAGCGAGGGCCAAATCTCCCAGCTGACTGACGCCGGGCAGATTTCCGCCGCCGCTCTGATTCGCTGCTCTGCTGTAAACACGACGCTCGTCAGGATACTCGGCCAATTAAGACCCCGATTTACGCTGTCGACGTGGGCCGAATCAACACGAACAGCCCTTCGCTCGCACACCTTCCCTTCTTCATCCGTCTCAAAGTTGTGATCTTCCTCACAGGGCTTTTTCTTTTTTTCTAGGTGTCTTAATTACTCTGAGGAAGTGGCGTTCTGGCTGGCGGTCAGCTGCTGAGACGGGTCCATTTGCATGTCTGTGTAGTGAGAGGTTGGCAGCGTATCCTCCCGTCCAGATTGTGGCCCCTCTCCGCGGTGAGACCGCCTTGGAGGAGACTGCGTTGTGGGATTAGGGTTTTAGCAGCGAAGGTAAGTGTGACTACAAGCTTTGGCTGTCCATCTGCTCTCCTGCGGTACCCTGGCCAGCCTGAGCCGCCTGCAGCAAGGACCTGGCCTCCGTACCGACACACACACACACACACACACACACACACACACACACACACACACGCATGCAGCCAAGAACCCTCTGCCTGCTGCTCGCAACCAAACACTCCATATGCACTAAAGTTTTTCTCTCTTTCACCCGCCTGCCGCCACCATCCTTTCCTTTTCTCTCCTTAATAAATAAGACATGAGCGTGTCTCCAGCAATAGAGGCGACGGGTTTAATTTGTAGGGCAGCAATGTTTGCTGGAGTCCTGAGGGATTTTTGCCCTTCCCGTCTCAAACACACACACACACACACCTGATTCAGTCCCTCATTCGCAGTGAATTCAAACGGGTGCATTCAGTGGTGATTGCTTTAAAGGGATAGCATGATTATAAGCATGAAAACCAACATTTGTTTCTTCTTATTTTTTTTATTCTTTCACCCTCTCTATCTTCAACTCTACCTTCTGTAGTACACAAAAGTTGATGTTTAGCAGAGAGTTCACATGCATCTTTTCCATATGAGGAAATCAAACAGAGAATTGTGACTGTCAAACTACATTACTGACAAATAACAACCATAAAAGTATAAAAAAAAAATCTTGATTTCCACTTCTTTATTAAATGATGCATTTTAAATACTTATTTTTTACCTTAAAAACTATTTTATTGACTGCTTTTGTTATTTTATAAGTACATTAAATTATATATGAGCAATACCACACGAGTAGCAGTGTGATATGGGTGTATATCAGCACGGCTGTGATTCGGTCGTAGGTAATCACAGCGTGCCGATATACAGCCGTATTGCACAGCTATGAGTGTGATATTGCATTTATACAACAGCTCGACGGCATGAGTGTGTAAATACATACGAAACAACAACGAAGTGTCTTTAAAAACCTTCTTTTGTGCAGAACTACGTCATTCCGCCACAGATTTAAATCTCAGTTTTACAGTTTAATTAAAAGCTCACTGTATTATGTAGAGTAGAGTATTATGAGAGAGAGATGGACTGAGCGAGTGTGATTACCTGCATCTGATACAGCATTCATTATTCAGCTCAATCTCATATTCACAATAAAACATTAGTTTGAATGTCCGCTGAGGAAGGCAATAACTTTGTCATACTATCCTTTCATCGGTTAAGGGTGATTTCCAATGAGAGTTAATTAGATTAAATTAGATTTACCCAAAACAAATTATATCTCATGTTTAACCACTATAGAGACATCAGAGCCAGCGGTAAATTCCAGAATATCTGGCCAAGGTGAGGCTTTATGAGCGCGGGGTTATGATCGCTGAAAGGCCACTGATGTCCTGGAGCTCACATCTCCGAAAACGTCGAAGCAAATTTTCAAATAGACGTTATCTTTACAAACAAGTTTCATATTTGAAGTCTAAACATGTACATTCTCACCTGAAAAAAACTCTTAAAACTACATTTTGTGACACAAAAACAGTATTATTTTTAAAATGATAGTGAATTTTGGTGTCTGCCATGAAATACTGCAAATGGAGTGATACAAATGGTAAAATGGTTGGTGTGCTGTTATCACTAGAATATTGCACTCCTCTCAGCCAATCAGATTCAAGAGCCAGAAAGAACTGTTGTGTGTGTGTTTGTGTGTGTATATATACAGTATACAGCTGTAGCCTTTATCATTTCATATCAAAGCACGAAAGAAACGATGTGCATGCAATGTCGCGGTCAGTTAAGTCATGAAGGCGATTAAAGCTGCCTTAAAACTGTGCATGCATGTATTATATGTTATATATGAGTCACATTTAAGAACATGTCTCTGAAAGGGTTTTCAAAAGTGTCCTGGAGCAGCCCAGCACTGTCTCCTCATCTAACACACTGATTCAACTCATCAGCTCATTAATAGAGACTTTAAGACCTGAAGTGGGTCAGAAAAGAGATAGGGAAAGAGAGTTGAGAGAAAATACAATGCGTGAGATCCGTGTCATGTTCAGCAGCAGCAGCTCTTAAAGAAACAGCACCCAAAATAACCTATTAACCCAGCTGCTGTGATGTCTGTTCATCAAAGAACAAAAGAAAAAAAGAGGAAATCAATAACTTTTATAGCTTTAAGGATTCATCTATATTAATTTAGAATTTAGTGTTTGATAACTTTATTCAATTTCTGTATATGTCCTACTTGCTCAAGGGCACAGGTAGCTAAATATGACATTTGTTATATGGGTTTATGTGAAGATTGAAGTTATTTTATTAAAGTCTACTAAATATTAAAATTGATAGCTCTCATTTATACTGTAATGTTGAATGGCTATAGTCAATGGTTAAATATTAGGAAACAATTACAATTTTATAGAGACATCAGTAGTATTGGTATCAGTGATACGGGCCTTCAGTCATAAAAAAAGATGCCATTAAACAAATATTAAAAAATATACTGTCTTTATGATGTTCCTACTGTCACGGTGCACACACGAGGGAGGATACAGGAACACGTAGACGAGGACTTAAACTCAAATAATAGTCTTTAATGTTGACAAGGCAAGGCTGACAGAAAAGATACACCGGGGAGTCACAAGTAGACCAGATGAAATCAAACTCAAAAGACAGGAACTAAATACACAGGGTAATTAACACATAATCACATACACACAGCTGGACACAAATTAACTCATAATGACATGAAACAAGGACTGGAAACAAACCAAATATGGACACAGGAGGCGGGAACACATGACACACACGACAGAACCCTGACACCTACATTAATTTGAAGGTTAAATGTGAAATTATTACAATATAAAAGTATATTTAAAACGTTTAATGACAGCACTATATATATATATATATATATATATATATTTATTTATATATAGGCCAGGACATGTCAATTATGAAGAAAACTTGAAAAATATTAATTCTTATTCTGTGGAAGAACTATAAGTGATGGAAAGATTGTATTGTTTTTTTTGTTTTTTAACTAAGCATCATCAAATTAGAAAATGTTAGGCCTTTCATGTCTTTTTTCATGTTCTTCTCATTAAGTTTCATTGTTTATCAGTATAATGTGTTAAGCATAAGCACAGTAATTCACCCAAAAACTGTCATCATTTACTCATCATTAAATATTGACAGAATGCTCATTTTTATTTAAGCAATTCCTTTAAGCTGAATAATCGCAGTCATTTGTAGAAGAAAAATAATAATAAAAATGGAAGGTTTGAGTCATTTCCATGCGCCGCTCACCTTACAAACACTGTAAATATAGATGTGAGTTATTTAAGATGATACCTGCGGCCCCTGAGGGCCTCGTCTCCGTCCAGATATATGAGAGGACTAAACAACAGAACACAGAAACATAAAGCTCTTTATTAGATTGTGTGCGTGGCGACTCGATTCCTCAGCATTAATTATGTATGCTGTATTTCAGTAATGTAATCCTCAGGTGAGCTGCCGGTGATAGAACGTGTAATTTTGAGGTTTAATGTTGATGTAGTCGTGCGAGGGGACGCGGGGTCTCTGTATAAATCACGATGCGACACGCAGACATGCGCGGTGACGTCGCTCGGAGGAAAACGCTTCACTTTGACCGTTGCGTCTGAATTCGTGTGAAAATGATATTTCACGTTACGTAAGAAAACTCTGTCAGAAAACACGCTCATCAGCATCTTTCTCTGACTGCCACGTCGCATTTTCAGCGCACAATATTTATGTGGAAATATGCAGGAAGATGATTGTTTTTCTGCTCGGATCTGTCGTGTCTGGTCAATAAATCACACGGCAATGCGATTATAAAAACTCGATTTTAGCTAAATGTTTCTATTTGCATGAGAAAGTTGATTTGGCCGGGCTTTGAAGAGGAAGTGAATGTGTTTGTCTCTCGACGCAGATCTTCACGTCGCATGCAATAACGCCATCGTTCTGAAAATGATAACAGATATGATTGTGCTTCAAATCCATCCACACTGTGACTCTTCTTGGTCAAATAATATGCTCATGCTCATATATTAGTCGGAGTTAATATTGTTTGGAGATGATATCAAAGGAACAGTAAGGTAATTAAGAGCATTAAGAACTACAGCAGTGTCTTATGGATGATTCTGAGCAGCTTGGAAACCTTCGCCCTGGGC
>CM049853.1:34885211-34980211 GCA_027422415.1 Schizothorax lantsangensis
TTGTTGGTTTTGATTGCTTCTGTTGTCCTCATTTGTAAGTTGTTTTGGATAAAAGCGTCTGCTAAATGACAATGTAAATGTAAAATAATAATACAAAACAAAAATAAAGTAAAAGCAAAATAGAAATATTTTTAAATTAATAAAAATGATAAAAAGCATTTGACAAATTTAAACTAAAAATAAAAACTTATAAATGAAATATATAAATAAAAGCTTATTCAAATTATTAACAAATAATATATTAGTGAGACACATATTAGATTAGTTATATTAATAAACAAATATTAGTGAGATTCCCATAAAAAACACACATTCACAGAGAGAATCTCCCTCTTTCCTTCCTTCCTTTTTTCTCTCCATACAGTGTTAAACACATTTCAGTTGTCTCAGACTATAGTCATCTATAGTCAAATATTAAAACATTAAAAATTACTTGGCTTTTATTTTTCCTATGCAGGTAATAAATGAGTATTTTCAGTCCCACTTTATAATAGGTGGCCTTAACTGCTATGTACTTACATTTAAATTAATCATTTGATACAATGCACTTATTGTGTACATACATGTTCTTACATTGTACTTATATTTTTAAAATACCTGCATGTAATTATATCTGTAATTAATTTCTGTAATTACACTGTTGACCCAACCCTTACACCTTAACCCACCCTTAAACCAACCCTTACCACCAAACCTGTCCCTAACCTACCCGTATCCCACCTCAATAGCAGCAAAAGTGTGTTGCAATACAATATGACCACAATAAGTACATTGTACTTATTTTTTTATGTAAGTACATAGTAGTTAATGCCACCTAATATAAAGTGTGACCGTCTTTTCTTTTCTTTTTTTTATTAAACCAATGTTACAGTGTCTAATAAATTTACAAGCCAGCTGGCAAGCATCTTTTTCAACAGTTCGCCAAACAAAAAAAAATGTGCAAGGTCTTTCAGGTAACACCTGCACACTGTCACATGTTACAGTGACTCTGCTGTAACACACACCTGACACACACACACTCAGCTCGTCTGCAATCCGCACAGATACACTCCTGCTAAAGGTCAGACACGCTGCTCGGGCCGATCCTCCGGTCCATCTGAACGTGTCGGACATAATTACCCCACCTGCTCATCTGCTGCCCGTGTCCTAAATAACAACCCCTCCCGAGCGTCTTTAACCACTGATGGCTGTCTTCACCCGTCTCGCTCTCTCTCGCTACCTAAGCGCCGCTGCTGATCAGACGGCTGCTGCATAAATTAGTCATCAACATTAGCATCAGGCGGCGTGTGCCACCAGTGCCAACTGCTCTCCGAGCGGCCATTAAAGGTCATGTTTTGATGACTGAATGCCACACAGACACCTTGGCTCCCGCGAGGAGGTTCCCCAGGTGCACGTGAAAGGTTAGAAATTACCTTCCATCTCGGCGGCTGCTGCCCAAGGAAATAATTAGAGGGCTTTTAGGAGCGCGAGGACGCTTCCCGTGGACCACACTGAGAGAGACGCGCTGTCACACCCCACCGGACCGACCCGGGAACGACGGCCGAGCTGTCAGAGAGAAGAGAGAACAGCAGAGACACATGCTATTGGATTCAATCACATATGTGCAACGCTTCTGCTGCTTGCATCAAATCATTCACATTAAAGTTCATTTAAACAAACCCACAAAGGTAAAAGCAGCACTCAAGGTTTCTTATCATATTTAATATTTTAAAGACATTAAAAGAGTGCTCAATTATGGAATAAGTTACTAGAGAGGCTGCGCTATCCTGCTATTGACCAATCAAAACTATCTGTTGTATAATACAGTTAAAGAGGTTTGTGGCTTGCTGTTAATTTTGCATGAATGCATTTATAATGGAAGACCAGACCAGAGTTGTCTATATGCTATCATAGTTTGTGTTGATATATTTAATTGGCTTTTATTATTGTAGTTTCATTTAAATTTTAATTTAGTTTTTGTCATTTTTATTAGTTTTCTTTATTATTTATTTCTATTTTAACTTAGTTCAGCATTAGTTTTATTTATTTACAGTAAGTAATTTTAGTGCTCTGTTTAAACTTATTTCAGTTAGTTGCCAATGCAATATTTTAATATTTCATTTAAATTAGTTTTATTTTCATAGTTTTCATCAAAAATTTATATTTTTTGTATGTATTTATTAAGATTTTATCCTTTTTATCAGTTTATTTTTCTTTTGGTTTAATTCATTTCAATTTTAGTTTAATTTTATTTTCATAATTTTCATCTATAATTTATTTTAGATGCAGTAATATTTTATTTATATTTAATTATATTTTTATTTGATGTCCTCATGCCTTTAACTGTATTTCAATTAACAAAAAATGTTTTAATACTTTTGGTTTTAGTTAATAATAACCCTGGAGTAGGCAATAAAGTGTTAAATTGCACACTTTGAATCACAATATTTACATGTATTCAATGGCAAAAGCCAAAAAAAATGTGAGTAATGTGGCTTTTAGGTCATGTCTGTTCATTTTGAGATCATTATTTTTGACTAGTGTACTGCTAAAAGTTTATTAAAAACAAACCTTAAACAGACATACACATTTAAAATGTATATTCTTGCAGGAAAATAGGTCAAAAATATTAATGACATCATCTTGCACTCATGGGCGTATCCCATTTTCGTCCAATCAAATGCTTTCCGTGCCCCCCAAATCCTGTCTCTATCTATAGCAAAAAACTAATTGTAACTAAAGGCTCATTGGTTAAAAAAGTGAGACTGACCCCACAAACACATACATGACACACTCTTCAAGTCATTTCAAGTCATTAAGCCACTAAAACACTCACTGTTTACATGGTGCAAACTCCACCCACGGGAAATAATGAAGAGTTCAGGAACATTAAAGCTCAAATAAACTTTGATTTATTAATAAATAATATAAGCATTTTACGACCCCAATTCCAGAAAAGTTGGGATGTTTTGTAAAATGCAATAAAATCAAGAATCTGTGATTTGTTAATTCTCTTTAACTTTTCTTTAATTGACAAAAGTACAAAGAAAAGATTTCCAATGTTTTCAACTGACCAGCTTAAATGTATTTTGTAAATATGAACAAATATTGGCTGCAACACACTCCAAAAAAGTTGAGACAGAGGCAAAATAAAGGTGAAAATGTTATAGAATATCCACGTTAAACTGTTTTGAAACAGCTCACAGTAAGTGAATTGGTAATAGGTCAAGGTATCATGTTTGGGTATAAAAGGAGCATATCGGTCTTTGCAAGCAAAGCTGGATCATGGCTCATCACTTTGTGCCAAATTTCATGAGAGAAGTGTCAAACGAATCACATTTCACAATGCAAAATTGCAAACAATTTAGGTCTTTCACCAACTACCACACGTAATATTGTGAAAAGATTCAGGGAATCCAGAGAAATCACAGTACATGTAGGGCAAAGCAGAAAACCTCAGGTGAATGTGCTTGATCTTTGACCCCTCTTATGGCATTGCATAAGAAACCATCATGCTGCGGTGTTAAATATAGCCACATGGGCTCAGGAGTGCTTCAGAAAACCATTGTCATTTACCACAGTCTGCTGCTGCATCAAGAAATGCAACTTGAATATCTGTTACTCTAGGAGAAAGCTATACATCAATTCTATGCAGCGATGCTGCCGGGTTCTCTGGGCCAGAGCTCATCTCAGATAATCACAAAGACAGTGGAAATGTGTGCTGTACTCAGATGAGCCCACATTTCAACTTGTTTCCGGGAAAAATGGATTTTGAGTTCTCAGTCCCAAAGGAACCATCCAGACTTTCATTAGCAACAGAAGCAAAAGCAAACGTCATGGCATGGGGGTGCATCAGAGCAAAGAGCCTGAGTGACTGCATATGTGTGAAGGTATTAGTGACATGGAGGCATATATTGGAATTGTACAGAGACATATACTGCAATCAAGATGATGTCTTTCATGGGAAGTCATGGTTATTAGATCAAGACAATGCCAGCTCTCATTCTGCATGTGCTACAACAGCATGGTTTCATAGACTCAGAGTGAATGTGTTAGACCGGCCTGCCTTAAGTCCAGATCTGACTCCTATTGAAAATGTATGACCAGTCATGAAAAGGAGAATCACACAACGACGATCACAGACTGCTGAGCATCTGAAGTCTTGTATAAAGCAAGATTGGACAAAAATGTTGCTTGCAAAACTTTAACAATTAGTATCCTCAATTCCCAAACAATTAAACATTGTAATTAAAAGGAAAGTTGATGTGACACAGTGTTAAACGTGCCTCTGTCTCAACTGTTTTGGAGAGTGTTGTAGCCATCAAAATCAAAATTTGTTTATATTTACAAAATAAAATTAAGTGAAAACATTGGATTTTTTTTTCTATCTACTTTAGTCAATTAAATAAAGGTTAATGAGAATGAACATATAACATATTCTTGAATTTATGACATTTTACAAAACGTCCCAACTTTTCTGAAATTTGGGGTTGTACAAAAATACAAGCTTTTTACTTTTACTTTTAATTTTAACCCCTGAGGAGTTCTGGACTATAAGTGCATTATTATAAATTATTCCCCATGTTAATTCATATGATCTTGTTGCTAGAAAAAAAGAAAGAAAGAGAGACATATCAACTCAAAATGGACAATTTAGGAACATTAAAGCGCAAATAAACTTGTTTCCTAAATAATAATTGTAGGTGTTTTGCTCTTTTATGTTTATCCCCTGAGGAACGCTGGACTACAGACGTCCACTGTAAGTGCCTTATTGTAAATGATTTTGCATGTTAATTGATATGATCTTGTTGCTAGAGCTAAACGCACACTGAAGCCAGAACGTTTCTTTAATTAGAAGAGAAATGCGCGTAATGCTGCTTATTTGCCATCCAGCTGCGGGAAGCGAAGACGCCGTGATGTATTCCAGGCCGGCAAATGTCAGAAATCCTGACACGGTTCCACATGGCCTAACTAAAGGTCCCGCTCTCTCTCTCTCTCTCTCTCTCTCTCTCTCTCTCTCTCTGTCTGTCTCTCTCTCTGCCTCTCTCTCTCTCTCTCTCAGGCAAAGATGCGTCATTTCTCTGAGAAGCCGTGCATCCGCCGCGTGTCAGAGGTTGAACCCAGTGGAGCAGGTGCTCAGCGCAGCGCTCCCTAAGGTGCTAAGTGTTGGGAGAAGACACAGAAACAATGGCTCTAAACATAGCAGCGGTATTCAGCGTGCTATAAAGATGTACTTAACTCCGGGCGCTGGGGATTGTGCCATTTATATTAGCGGCACCCCATCCTGCTCGCTAATGGCAGGGTTATTAACATAACAAACTTAAACGTTGGATGTAAATAATACGGTTTC
The DNA here is from genome assembly GCA_027422415.1 of Schizothorax lantsangensis. Lineage (NCBI taxonomy): Eukaryota > Metazoa > Chordata > Actinopteri > Cypriniformes > Cyprinidae > Schizothorax > Schizothorax lantsangensis. Next base: position 34,890,541 of record CM049853.1, read on the forward strand.
AGGATGCACGCGCTCAGCTGACAGTATTTAGGCACGAGCTCAACATCTGTTTATGAACACTGGCTCTAATGATATCACTCCATATCATTAAGGGCGGCACGGAGCACAGGTGCAGCTGCGCTGGGAGAGAGAGAGGAAAACGCCAGCGGCCCCCTCCCTCCGGCTCACAAACCCATCATTAGGACAATTTTCCTCGCGCGCAGATCGGCAGGCCTGTGATTTGAATCTGTGGATCACCTGTAATAGTAGTTTTTAGTGCTCATCTGATTCCATACATTTAGCGGGTAAACGGCAGCGCCGGCCCGAAGCCTGAAAGCGCATTTGTGTCGCCAGCTGCAGCCGGAAATCTTTTTAGCCGCTGACGCTGATGGTTTTTACAGGCCCTGTCCGTCATATCTCCATTTCCTCCGCGCACGTTGTGCGTAGATGCTCACAATTACGCTAATTATTGATTTTTCTTGCCGGAACAATGACAAGGAACCCCGGTTTCTCTGGGTGCACAGGTTTGCCCCGCGGCATAATTAACGGGGCGGATCTTTATGATCGTCATCTCTCTATGGGATGTAAACAAATTAAGCTATTTTGACAATATGGCATGATTCCTCCAAGACTGGACACAGTGAGCGAATCCTGATGAATTTCTCATCTGTGGAGAAGTTTCCAAATGAGATAAAATGTTCAACTTTGCTTTCAGTGTTCATTGATTTACTGCAGCCTTCAGTGAACGAGTTCAGACAGAAACACTTTGGCTTTATTAGCAGTGGGAAACAGTGGGAGTCTAACTGTTATTGATCGTATGTTATAATTGTGAGCATTGACTTCCTGTGTGCCTTTGGTGGAGAATAAATAAAGCTTGGAATATACTCATTTAGCCAGTCTGAAAAGAAAAAAAATGGCATTTCCCGTCAGAAAAGCATCAGTTACATAGATTTTGGTCATCGGTTGTTTGTCAGAGAGAAACAAAACCATTCAAAAGTTTGGGGTTAGTATGATTTAAATGAAAGAAGTCTCTTCTGCTCACCGAGGCTGCATTTACTTGATCAAAAATACTGTAAAACTATGAAATATTATTTCAATTTAAAATAGCTGTTTTCTCTGTGAATATCTGTTAAACTGTAGTTGATTGCTGTGATCAAAGCTGTATTTTCAGCATCATTACACCAGTCTTCAGTCACACGATCTTCAGAAATCATTATAATATGCTGATTTGCTGCTCAAAAAACATTTCTGGTTATTATCAATGTTGAAAACAGTTGTGCTGCCAAATATTTTTATGGAAACCGTGATTTTTCAGGATTCACAGATGAATAGAAAGTTCAAAAGAACAGCATTTATCTACTGTAACATTATAAATGTCTTTACTGTCACTTTTGATAAGTTTAATGCATCCTTGATGAATTAAAGTATTAACTTCTTTCAAAAAATCTCAAACTTTTGAACAATAGTGTATGAAATGGACAAAACACATCTTTTCTTTTTATAATTACAACTTCCAAACTCCAAAGTAGGAACCCAGAATGGCTTTATGGCCATGTTTGATTGAAAACCAACACAGCTGTTTTGTTTTTTTGGGCACTTTTTGGAAACATTTGTCAAAAGTAGTTCTCTGTGCTTTTCTTTAGCTGTTTGCTGACCCAGGAAGTGCTTCATGTGAGACTGTGGCTTCAGGGTTATTGAGAAACTTCCTCGCTGTATTTTTCTCTTCTCTCTCCCTCTAAAGACGCAATCTTCTCGGAGAACTTCTATCAGAACGTGATGACATTCGGGTGGCTTTTCTATTGAAACTCGTGCGAGCAAACTCTTATTTTCCACTCCAGGACTCTGGTAATGGACAGACGGCAGCGGTCCGTGAGCCGCCCGCGGGCGCGTCACGCGGCTAATGAAAGCGACGAACATTAGCAGACCCCGCTCTCACCCCGACCTCTCCTCTCGGCCCAACAACAGCATCTATTAGCACGGCGACATTCGTCACGCAGAGGGTCCTGCACTCCGTCGGTGACCTGCGTTACGATAATCGTGCGTGTCTATTAAAATGCAATGATGGGCCAATGTCACGGGACGTTTCTCTGACACTGATATTACTCGCGACAGGTCTCAGTTTGACTCAAGGCAGGGCCGTTACCACCATAGACATTGAGGGGGACAAGCCCCCCCCAATAATTATAAATGGCCAAACTGTCCCCCCCATCTTTGAAATTCTTGCACTGATCTGATGCACTCCACTATGCAGTTTTTAGGAAGACAAAAAGGTTTAAAAAGTTACATGTTCAGCCCAGTCTGCAATGTGACCATGGACGAGATAACCATAAGGGTAATTTTTTTGATATTGACAATAAATAAGCTTTCCGTTGATGTATGGTTTGTTAGGATAGGACAATATTTGGCCGAGACACAACTATTTGCAAATCTGGAATCTGGTGGGTGCAAAAAAAAATGTAAAAATTAAAATATTGAGAAGCAGAGCGCAAATTTCAGCACGAATCAGCACTTTAATGTTGAAAGGGAGTGATGTAAGATGGAAATTGCAAATAATTTAATACGCTGTTAGTTAACTGTTTGACGATAGAAATGTTAAATGCCCGGCAGCTGTATCCAGTGATGCAAACTCGACTTTTTCCCTCAAATATGTCTATTTTGAGAGCGAGTGAGCGAGAGATTAAAGCTGCATGTGTGAATTAAGTTACCTGAGTCTATGTGTCTCTCTACAAACAAAGAAGCTGTGAGTTTTACTTCAAAATCAGCAATTTTACCCTCTCATTGCTGAGAAATATAATGTAGAGATTCAGGATTCAGTATCACTATTTTATTAATAAAAGTCAGCATTTACAGCAAGTTTCTGAATGTTTCTGTGCGCGATCTCCAATCTCATAGCAGTGCATTAATATAGAATGGTGATTAAAAAACTGACTTGGAATTAAACAGTTTAAATGCACACCTGCATACATAAATTATATATATATATATACGTATATATAGACTTATATATAAGTGCACAATGCAGACCTTGAGCCAAAAACTCATCATCAAACACCAATGACAATGATGGAAATACAATTTTTAAATACATGAATTATGTTCCCATCGTTGTTGCCACAGATTTGGAAGTGCATTTTTCTGTTCTAAAGAATGGGGTGCCAATACTTTTGTCTATATAGTGTATGTACAAGTCATTGGTGTTTGGTGCTGAGTTTTTGTCTCAAGGTCTGCATTTACAGTCACACCAGAGGTGTTAAACTGGGATTAGGACTTGGTTTTATGCAGACCAGTCAAGTTCTTCCACACTGACTGAATCAATCATTTTCTTTTTGAACCTTGTCTTATACACAGAGACATTGTCATGTTAGAATAGAAAAGAGTCCAAACTGTTGCTATAATATTAGAAGCACACAATTTCCTAGAATATCATTATATGCTTTAACATTAAGATTTGTACTCATAGAAATTACTAAAGTAGTCAAACCTGTTCATTAGAAGGGGGCGACCCAATACTTTAGGCAATATAGTGTATATATATATATAGTTGGTATCCCCCCAATGCTTAAGCCATTGTTATGGCCTTGACTCAAGCTGGTGTGATGATCTCGTACAAAATGAAGGGAAAGAAAAGATCTGAGGCCATGTGCCACCTGAGGAAAGAATAAAAGAAACAAATGAGAGGAAAAAATCACAATCTGGCATCCGAGGCCCCGCCGACACATCAGCCCTAACAAGTGTTTTTTATCAAACGCAGTGCGGGCGCCTTTGTTATTTCTCTTTCACCAGTAAATTACACTTTTAGGATTTATTAAGACACAAAACAATTTTCAAATAGCGGGTCCAAAGCCTCAGTGGAAAAGCACTCATTACTTCTTAGCCCGAGGCTCTGTTTCCTCCGCTGGCGTATCCATCTCTCGCTCTCTCTCTCCGTCCGATGCGGTCGTGTCACAGCGGTTTGTTAAAAGTGGAGATGTGTTTCTACTCTCAGCAGGTGCTTCTTAAACTCTCGTCAATAATTGAAGAGGGAGGCATGTTAGAAAAAATCACACATATTTCTGCTTTCATGCCTTTCTCTTTTGTTTTATTCATCCAGAATCCTTACATACGCTTTGAGCGACCGAAGACGCATTTGTTGTCTTGAAGTCGGATGAAGCGTTTGATTTCTGAGCTGTGGTCACTATCGGGTCATGTATATTTCTGGTGTGATTTTGAGACGCTCACGCTGGGCCGCTGTCCGTGATGCATTAATCATGTCCGAATCCTCAAGACAAAGGGCCGCGTGTTTCTCGTCTGCATGTGAAATGATGCGACGCGAGGTTAAACTCTCAAACGTGCTCTTTGATGGGCTTTAATGAGATGTCAACACCCAGACGGATTTCTCTGCTGTCCGGTAAAACAGGCCACGGAGCACGAAGCTGCATCTCTGTGATCTGCTTAAGAAACACACCTAGATGGGTTTAACGCTTCCACACGATCACATCAGAAGAGTGACGTTTATCAAGCAGGATTTGAGTTAAATCTGTGCAAAGAGGCACTAAACTGAAACTCCTCCAGATCAGAACCTGCTTCACACTCATCAACTTCTACAAAATCTGGTTTTCTGTCCTCAGGACTGAAGGCATCAGTGCTGTAGCTGCCATAGATCTCCTCCTTTGGGAGTTTTTATTAGTGTTTTGTGAATGTTTTCAGGTATTTTTTTTTTTAAAATATATATACATATATATATACTGTATATGGTAACACTTACACATTACAATAAGGTTCATTAGTTAACTACATTAGTTAACATGAACTAATAATGAACTGCACTTATACAGCGTTTATTAATCTTTGTTAATGTTAATTTCAACGTTCACTAATACATTATTAAAAACTTGTTAACATTAGTTAATGCACTGTGAACTAACAATGAACATTTGTATTTTTATTAACTATAAAAGCGAAGATTAGTAAATACAGTAACAAATGTATTGCTCATGGTTAGTTCATGTTAGTTAATACATTAACTAATATTTAACTAATGAACCTTATTGTAAAGTGTTACCATATATATATATAAATCTTTGAAACAAAATAGATTTACTTGATAAGCAACAGTGCATAACATCTGTTTTCATAGATCTTGAAAATAAATATATTTTGTCTTATACTGCATTGGTGGATTATTTATTTATTTATTTGTTTATCTATTTATTTTTGAGTAAATTGATCTTTTTTAGATTTTTAGATAATTAATCTGGAAAATACTTATTAAAAGCGGGGGATTTTTTTGGGTTACATTTTATTTTAAGGTGTCCTTGTTACAGTGTAATTACACATTTAAGTTCTGAGTAATATTAATTACCTACATGTACTTACTATATGGTTAGGGTTAGGATTGGGGTTTGTCTTAGGGTTACTTGCATGTCATTATGCATAATTTATTGTTATTATAATAGTAAGTACATGTAACGTGTGCCAAGGACACCTTAAAATAAAGTGTTACTGATTTTTGCAGTGTTTGCAGTTCTTTAACGCTGCCTTGTAAGTAATCAATAGCTATTTATCATCACTAATACTAAAGCACATCTTATTTCAACCCTGTTACAGTACATTTTGAATTTATATACTTTAATTAAATAATGTAAATATCTGCTAGAATCACTCATTTTCAGATTCCCTTTTAAATGATAATAACCTCTTTCAAAACATTTGAGTTGAATATTTCAAGGTCTGAGGTTGCAAATGTTGCACCACAAAATATTATTTACAGCCAATGGTTTGATTTCTGTCCTTTTTCTCAGAACAGATTAGAACTATTATGCTTAACATGGCTAGTATGAGTGAAATCATAAAACATACCTGATAAAGACTGTAAGAGAAACTTACTCTGACTGAACCTTTGAGTGATGATGTCACTTCCTTAAATATACTGTATCAGAAATATCAAACTATCATTTTCAAGGGAAACATCACAGCATAACAGGGTTGAACAGAAAGTGCAGGACAGAATAAGAAGTAACCCTGAAAGCATTACAATTTAATTTTAACAAAAGCACAATTTATGTAGATTTTTTTTTATCAAAATGTAATGTTGTTGATGATAAATTAAGTCATGCAGATTGCCTGATCTTCTGATAAAAAAAAAAAATCGGATAACATTTGTGTTGCATTACACATTGAATAGAGTTAAATATGTTGAATAATGTTAATTATCATTTAAATAATTTCAGTAGCACACCATTGAGAACCATGTGCTTTCCTGTAGCTCAAATAGTAGAGCATGGCGCTAGCAACACCAAGATCATGGGTTCGATTCCCAGAGAAAGCAAGAGCTGATAAAATGTAAAACTGTAACTTGAATGCAATGTAAGTCGCTTTGGATAAAAGCGTCTGCTAAATGCATAAATGTAAATGTAAATGTAAACCAGATGTGCTTATTTCAACACTAAAAAAATCCTCCTTGATAATAATAAAAAAAGAATAAGAATTTATTATAAAACATCAGTTCTAGCCACTGCAGAATATATATACAGTATATATATTTTTTTTTATCTGAATGTTAATAAAATGAAATCAGTCCTCTTTGAATTATAGATTCAAATAGAATAGAACTGATTCTGCTGCTTTGTGTCTGAAAGACAAAACTAACATGTCACTGTCTGAATATCTGCACTGGATGCTACAGAATTACTGGCTGTGTGTGTGTGTGTGTGTGTGTGTGTGTGTGTGTGTTTGGTGTAAATGCCAACATGCCTCTCTCTCTGTCTCTCTCTCTCTCTCTCTCTCTCTCTCTCTCTCTCTCTCTCTCTCTCTCTCTCTCTCCTGATCAGTATTCCTGGTCTGTTAATTAGCGTTGGAATATTCCGGCCGTTACTTTTCTGACAGGTGCAGTCGGTCTGCTGGGGTCCAAGACTCTGAAAGACTCGACACGAGAAAGATTCTCAAGCACACACACACTGAACGTGTTAATTTCATCCCCCATCTGTTATTACATAATCACTGCCAATGTGTCTCTGCTAAAGACACACTGAATACAGACAGACAGAGACAGACAGACAGCACTGGTCACAGGCAGGAGACGCTGCTTCTGGTCACGGTCTTTGTGACGCTTCACAGTGTTTTTTGGCTGTGATATTAAAATAAACAGCTTTAAAATGTCATTTTTACACATGGAATGCAATTCTTTAACAAAAGAGAGAAAATAATAAATAAATAAATAAAAAAAACAGCAGAATTCACATCTAAACCGGATACATTTTAGACATGTTTGGGGGAAAAAAACACAAGCTCTGTGAGCCTTTGAGTGTATTTACACCACAGTTCTCTGAAAAACTCAGTATAACCTCAAAGGTCAAGAGGTCACTGACACGTTTCACAGACGAGACGGAGACGCAACGATCCTCACATGGCAAAAAAAAAATGTAAATAAATATATTAAATATATTTTTAAATCTAAACAAAAATGTATATTTGCTAAAATATATCACAAAATATTTTATGTAAATATATGAAGATTTCATTTGCAAAAACAGATACATGTAACTCTGTTTTTAACAATTTTCAAAAATCATGTTTTTTCATTGTGCATTATAATTAATCTCAATCAAACTGCAGTTGGGTTATTTTGATTAAGTAAAAATAACTTCAAGAATGCAGCTAACACAATAAAAACATGATAACATTATAAAAAACATGATTTTTGACAATTAAAAAAACTGAGTTATCTGTTTTTGCAAATAAACTCTTCATATTTTCTACCAATACATTTTGAAAATATATTTTAAAAATATAAATATATTTCCTAAAAGCATTTAAAAATATATTTCACCCTCTATTTATTTCAATCCAAGAAGATACTTTCAGATATGTCACATATGTTTCAAAGCTGTTTGAGTTGCTGGTCACCTCATGCAAAGAGATTATATGTCCTAATATATAAATGATCAACATATTAAATTATATAACAGTATATTAGGAAATATACAGAGTAATATAATGTGTAAATAATATATGTGTCCCTGGAGCACAAAAGCAGTCATAAGTAACACAGGTATATTTGTAGCAATAGACAACAATACATTGTATGGGTCAAAATTATACATTTTTCTTTTATGCCAAAAATCATTAGAATATTAAGTGAAGATCATGTTCCATGAAGATATTTTGTAAATTTCCTACCTCAATATGCATTGCTAAGGACTTAATTTGAACAACTTTAAAGACATTTTTTTTCAATATTTTGATTTTTTTGCACTCCTCCAGATTTTCAAATAGTTGTATCTCGGTCAAATATTGTCCTATCATAACAAACCATACATCAATGGAAAGATTATTTATTCAGCTTCCATATGATGTATATATCTCAATTTCACAAAAGTGACCCTTATGACTGGTTTTGTGCTCCAGGGTCACATTTGATGAAAAACTTTATTAAGTGTCTATATAACGTGTGGATTCCACCCACATTTGCATTTCGCCTAATGTAGACTACTATAAGATTGAATTTATTTTTTTTTTTTTTCATTTTAAATTTAATTTTAAATGTAACATTAAAAATATATTTTAGCCCGATTTTTTTTTTTTTTTTCTGAAGTGAACGTAAGGAGATCCTGACGGAAGCCGTGTATGTTTGTGCAGCTCTGCAGATCAAGAGTAAAGGTTGTAAATGTCAGCTCTGACGCGGCTCGACGTGGGAACGCTCGCTCTAATCGTTTGTTCAATTATTTTTCTTGGACGCTGCACCTGAACTCAAGCACAGAAGATCCAGATGCACGTAAAGCGGCGGCGCCGCGGGGCTTCAGCGAGAGGAGCTGTAACACTCGGCGTGACACTGACGAGGCTCTCGGGGAGTCATTTTCACTGCATTCTTCTGCCTGTTTGACCTCGGCTTGACAAGCTCCCAAAGCATTGTGTCTGTTGTATTTTACCATCGGACGGATCAAAGACCATAACAGCCGCTTACAGAGGAGAGGAAACAGAGAGAGTGTTACCTACACACACACACACACACACACACGTCTGAAGAGTTTAACACGTCATGCATAAAGGCCTCAGATGTTCATAAATGGCCCAAATTGCTGCGCTGTTGACCTGCCGCTCTACGGCTCGCGCTCCTAACCTGAATTCCCTCATGGCTGACACAGTTGTTAGAATATTTTCATGTGCATTTTATTCCTCAATTATGGAACAGTTCTGACTCTAAATTCTGAGGCATGTGGTAAAATGGCAATAAACGCAAACGAGCGCACATTAAATTCCATGCTAATGCACAGAGTGGCGACTATAAACAGCAGCAACAGTCAAACTAATGAAATATTATTATTAATAAATATCATTTTTTTGAAATATTATCATATTGCTGCTGCCAACATTTTACAAATGCAATAAGCTTAAAAAAAGTTGTAGGCACTAATTGCACTTTGGCTAAAAACACACTTGCACAGCCTGTCATGGTTTATTATTTTAATAAAGTCTAATGTCAATGAAATATTTGTGCCAGCTAAAAAAATATAAATATATAAATAACCTATTCAAATATAATTCATATTTATAATAACAAGGACACTTTTATTATTATAATTTTAATGTAACTTGAAACTAGCAATAGATGTTTTAGGTACTTTAAAGTACTTATTTTTAGTATTTATTTATATTACTAATACTTAGTGCTTATAAAACATTATTAATATTTATTAATAATATTTTGTATTTGATTATTATTACCATATGCATTATCATTATTATTTATAAGATTAATAATACTGTTATTTTAATTTCAATATGATTAACATTTATTAAATATTTAAATGTTTATTTAATTATGATTACTATATTATTAGTATTAGTATAATTTATATTAATAATATATTTTCTAATTCACAAGTAAATTGAAACTAGCACTAGATGGTTCAGCATTTATTTTTATTATATATATTAATAGTAATTATAATAAATCTGTTCATTTAAATATGATTTATTTTAATTATGATTAATATTTATATAACTATTTATATTAATAATATTATTTTGATTTAAATTTGCTTAATATTTGTATTAATATTATTTTATAATTTTAGAGTAACACTATAAATAATATATAAATAAAAAGTAGGTTTTTTTTAACAATAGATCTAATTATGTGTTTCTTTTACAATCAAATGTATTCCTATGTATTAAATAAATACTGTAAACAGATTTTTAGGGGACATGAATGGAGCCGGTTCAGTCTGTGGATCTGCGCTCACATTATTCATTCGGTCTCGGAGAACGAGAGTCAGTGGGACGGTACAGTCACCGATTCCTCTTTTCTCTCCGCTGTTTTTCCCGACAGTGCAGCTGTCTAAATGAGACGGATTAAGTTAACTAGCTGTGTTAGGAAACAGCGGTGCGGATTAGAGAGCCAGGCGGACACCGGAGCATTCATGCAGCCACAGCAAACCCTTAAACCACCCTCACAGCCCACTGACTCCGACACACACACACACACACACACACACACACACACACACACACACACACACACACACACACACACACACACACACACACACACACACACACACACACTCACACACACTCACACTCACACACACACACACACACACACACACACACACACACACACACACACACACACACACACACACACACACACACACTCACACACACACACACACACACACACACACACACACACACACACACACACACACACACACACACACACACACTCACACACACACTCACACACACACACTCACACACACACACACACACACACACACTCACACACACACACACACACACACACACACACACACTCACACACACACACACACACACACACACACACTCACACACACACACACACACACACACACACACACTCACACACACACACACACACACACACACACACACACACACACACACACACACACACACACACACACACACACTCACACTCACACTCACACACACACACACACACACACACTCACACACACACACACACACACACACACACACACACACACACTCACACACACACACACACACACACACACACACACACACACACACACTCACAGCCCACTGACTCCGACACACACACACTCACACACACACTCACACACACACACACACACACACACACACACACACACACAGAGAGAGAGAGAGAGACAGGTGGCTCATCTCTGCAGAGAGAGTGAATTGACAAACACCTGCTTGTGAAAGACGAGCTCATATTTGGACAGACTGGATTTGTGCAGCTTTAGTGACACGACTGCGGTCTTTCACACGCTGCTCAGAGAACACACACATTCCTGCAGGAAACTAACACACAACCACAACATTACACATGATCACATCACTCACTAACCTTAAGTTACCCAGTATCTCATCACGGCACAAACAGGCGAGCAGTAATTCATTGACAGTCGCACATCTGAAAGAACAAACTACACACATTACAACTCAAATAATAAACATTTATACTGAATATATCATGTTGCAAATACTTTAAAATATACCAATGCACCATTAATGCCAAATATACCAATGCACCAACTTTGTCCAGTTGAATCTTGAACACACACAATAAAAGAAAGAAAGGTTAATTTTTTTTGGACGAGTTAATGGAAAAACATGATGACTTATAGATCATATAATTTTTATGAACTGCTTTAATATTTCTGCTTTTTAAACCATCTGGAGCACTGGTGCTATTATTTAAAATTAATATATTTTATCACAATGTTACTTCCAAAGTTTTATAAAAGCAATAAGTTTAAATATGATTTTAATCACTAATTATAATTTGGCTAAAAACATAATTTACACATGCTAAAATCACCGTAATGCACAGCCTGTCATAGGTTATTTTTTTATTATTAAATTATAATAGCAATAACCTATATGTGCCCCTAATATTTAAATAATATTAATATTTTAATTAATACTTTTATTTCTAATAACTTTAAACTAAATTGAAATTTGCATTAGATGTTTTAGGTACTTAAAATATTTGTTTCTTATTATTTCTACTACTAATACTGTTTATAAATCTGATCATATAATTTTTATGAAGCTGAATATATAAACTGCTTTAATATTTCTGCATCACTGCTGGCATTGTGCGTTACTGTAAATGCAATTCCTGTTTTCATATGCAAACAGTCACAAGTATTCTCCGTGGAAATGAACAGCTTGACTGTTTCCAAACAGGTTTCCTGGACACTCCCCCTGCCTGTCATTGGCCTGGTCAGACAGATGGCCCCGCCCCATCCAGTGACTGTCTTTCAGTGTTGCCAGGGTCCTGGTTTTCCCGCACATTTGGGCTATTTTGAAAATGCAGTTGCGGGAAAAATTACAGAGCTGCGTCTTTTTTTGGGGGGGATTCTTTTATAATGTACCTTTGTGTATCTTTAGACAAATAAAAATGAAAATAGATAATTTTACTAATGTGTGTAATACTCTGAATATACACCTGGCAACTTAAGAACAGAGAAGATGTCACACATCACAAACTATTACCCAAACACAGCATGGCTTTCACACAGCAGAAAGAAATAGAAAGAAATTGATTACATTGTTCATGTTTTATTGACCAATTTCATTAGACAGAATTGATCATGATAAATATGTATTAAATCATAAAACAAAAAATAAATGGAAAACACAGAATTTAGGGAAAAATAAAGTTAATTTCATGGGGCCCTAAATTAAAAGTTGGCTTGAAAGAATTTATGAAAAAAAAAGTTATGTTTACATGCATTCTCAAAGCATTTCCTTCCATAATATTAGTAAGTGAATATTGTGATAAATATTGATATATATAGAAACAATATATATTATCATAATATTTCTGGCCATATCACCCTGCGCTAATTTTAAATTTTATCATGAAAAGTGCTGAAAATTAAAACAAAAGAAAGGGTAAAAGAATATGCATATGCACATACTACATATAAACAAGTCTTGCTAAGATTCAAAACATAGAATAAATCAACCAAAATGTTTATTTTAAAGGGCATTAATGGAATAAATCAGCTGTGATTGGACAGGGAATACATTGGGCTAGTTTTCATTCCTTTAGGCTGGATTTTTTTCTGGGACCTGGCAACCCTGCTGCCTTTAAACATTAAACTAAAAAACAATTTGAACACTGAACAGATAAATGACGTCACCTTCGAGTTTTGTGTTCAGTGAGGAGTAAAGTTAGTCTCACTGAATCCCAGCAGCAAAATAAGAGTGTGAATTAATGTGTTGTTTTGATCATAAGTGTGTTTTAAAGTGACCTGATGTCAAACTTAAGTCCCTGGTTGTTTATTATCTCTGGAATATGAAGACAATCTCTTGTTTCTCATCTTTTCTGTGCGGTCTGAGCCTGTGATGTGTGTGTTTGCTCAAGGGAAGCACCATTCAATTGTGTTTGTCAAGGCCTCTATTCCTCACATACTCTCATACAGTGTCTCTCTCTCTCTCTCTCTCATGCTCCAACTGTTTTCTACTAACTTAAGTCTGTCAGCTAGAAAACACACAGAAAGAGTCCGTCACAAACTCTCGTTTCTCAATCCTCCAGGGCTGGGAATTCCGTCTCTCTCCGTCTTTATCCACAGCTAAACACTGACAGACCGCTGGACCGAGCGAGACAGGCTTAGGGCCGTCTGAAGGAGGGGGAGGCGAGCGAACAAAGGCCGGCCTCTGGTGAGCCGCTGTGTTATCATGGGTTCACAGTGTTAAAATAAGAGAGAAAGCTCTCAAAACAGCCATCAGAGGGAAAAACACATCGTTCCAGCTAACAAACCAGTCCGCAGAGGTCTGGAAGAGACGGAGAGACGAGCTTCTCCAGAGCTAATGAGAGCAGTCCCAGGATCAAACATCATGCATTCACCATCTGCAGAAGAAATCTGAAACACTAATCACACTCATCTAATGTTTGGAAAATATTACTTTACTGTATCTTAAGTGATTCATCTTCATTCTCAGACATGCCTCACGACTCACTATTGATAGAACTGACACTGATTTGAATTTTAAAATCAGATTTTCATCAGAATCATTTGCATGTCTCCATTATATTTTATTGGTGTTTTTTAATAAATAGAATTCCACTATTATTGGAATTTAAAAACTAGGGATTCTAGTACTGGAATTAAATTATTGCAATTAAAGTATGAAGTTTTCGTCCGTTTCTACATGCGGTGTACTGATTATATGTGTGAAACTGTAATAAATCTCACATTTAATTGAGTGAAAATATGAATGACCTTTCATAATGTTTTGTGTTTAGCAGAAATGATCTATTCCAGTTACAACAGCATTCAAAAGTTTGTTGTTGGTAAGAGTTTTTAATGTCTTTTTAGTCTCTTCTGCTCACCAAGGTTACATTTACTTGATTGAAAAATACAGTAAAAATAGTGAAATATTATTACAATGTAAAACAGCTGTTTTTTGTAATTTATTTCTGTGATGCGCAGCTGTATTTTCAGCATCATTACTCCAGTCTTCAGTGTCACATGATCTTCAGAAATCATAATAATATGCTGATTTGCTGCTCGAGAAACATTTCTGATTATTATCAATGTTGAAAACAGTTAATATTTTTATGGAAACTGTGATACATTTTATTCTTCAGGATTCACAGATGAATAGAAAGTTCAAAAGAACAGCATTTATTTGAAATAGAAATGATTTGTAACATTAAAAATGTCTTTACTGATATTTTTGGATTAATTTAATGCATCCTTGATGAATAAAAGTATTAATTTATTTAAAAAAATAAAAAAATCTTACTGACCCTAAACTTTTAAACGCTACTGTAATAGCTCTAGGCTTGAAATATGTTTTAGGGTTAGTAAAATATATGTATATATTTAGGATTGTATATAATATTTTGAGCACTAATCTGAATATTGAGGGGTATTGAAAAATATGATTTACTGACAATTCAACAGAAATCTTTTTGAAATTAAATGCTAAAAATAAACAAATGTAAGGTTTCTGGTACAGTACATAACAATTCCTTAGAATGACTCGCCGGTTTGATTTCTATCTGATCTCATCACACAGCTCTCTCTCTCTCTCTCTCTCTCTCTCTCTCTCTCTCTCTGTATCTCTCTCTCCCTCTCTCTCTCTCTCTCTCTCTCTCTCTCTCCCTCTCTCTCTCTCTCTGTCTATCTCTCTCTATCTCTCTGTATCTCTCTCTCTCTCTCTCTCTGTATCTCTCTCTCTGTATCTCTCTCTCTCTCTCTCTCTCTGTATCTCTCTCTATCTCTCTCTCTCTCTCTCTCCCTCTCTCTCTCTCTCTGTCTATCTCTCTTTCTCTCTCTCTCTCTCTCTCTCTCTCTCTGTATCTCTCTCTATCTCTCTCTCTCTCTCTCCCTCTCTCTCTCTCTCTGTCTATCTCTCTCTCTCTCTCTCTCTCTCTCTCTCTCTCTCTCTCTCTCTCTCTGTATCTCTCTCTCTCTCTCTCTCTCTCTCTCTCTCTCTCTCCCTCTCTCTCCCTCTCTGATGTGTTTTACAGGATCATTCAGGGCACATTAACATCACAAACACAGCACAAAATGTAAAAACAATGACACGGAGACAGACAAAAGCTAAAGACAGACGGCTCAGAGGTGACGGCAGACAATAAGGTAGATCAGGCCTCGGGTCACGACCCTCGTCTCTATAGCGGTGTCTCGGTGACAGCAGCATCCGGCGAGGAAGCTTGGAACAATAGCAGAACCGTGTGAGCCTCGGGAAGCTCTGTGTGAACGCTGAGGAACGCAGATGCTGTGAGAGAAACACAGCTGACCTCTGAGAGCCAGAGGAGACGACGGCTGAGGACAGTTTGTTTCAGCTTCACTTCAGTGCTGTATATATTTACTGTAACATAAACATCAGCGCTGGGAAGTATATTAAACCATGTTACTCGCCTTTTTAAATACATTTTTACAACATCTAAGAATGCAATATGCTTTATCACAATTATTAAATCACATTTATAATGTGCCGTTGAAAATGACAATCATCTTCCCAGGTTTGTGATGAGAATAATTCATAAACAAAAGAGAAGCATTTCAAAAATAGTTTACTGCCAAAATAAAAGCTCAGTTTAACGTTTAAAAAAACAAAAAACAATATTTTATATAAAAATGTATATAATTCTAAAATTTTCTAAAAATATTATTTTACATAATATTATATAAAATATGAATTATGATGTTAATAATAATAATAATAATGTTATTATTATATCAATTTAAATTATTATTATTATATAAAATAATATTATAGTGATATTTCTTTATTGATTTGTTTAATTTTATAATTTGATCAATAATAATAAAGCAATAAATATATATATTTTTTTTTTTTTTTTTTTTTTTCGGCCATAAATTTTCGGCAATAAATAAATATTAATAATAAAATATTTCCCTGTGGTTTTCCACCAGAATAAAAGCTCTATGGTTTAACGTTTGACAGGAAAAAAAAGAGGGGGGGGGGCAATCATAAATATTAGTATTATAATTGTACTGTCGTTATATAATAATAATAACAACAACAATTGTAATATATAAATCAAATTATTATTATGAAATACTTTACAGCTCAGCAGTGAACATTTCTTTACTCAGTTGTGATATTTCTTTACTGATTTTTATTTATTTATTATTATTATTTTTAAATGAATGAATTAAGTAACTAATTAATGCAATTCTATGTGTTTCCCTAATTTGTTCTGCCTGTTCTGCACATACAGCATACTCTCATGGCCACCTACTGGCAGGACGGCACATGTTAGTTTTAGTTAGTTTTAACAGCTGTCTTCATTCTCAGAACCTGCTCCAGATGAGGTCGGTGTGGTGGATCATTCAGCTCTTCAGTGTTTGCTGTCGGTGACACAGGAAGCCATCGGAGGAGGACAGGAAGTCTGTTGATGATGTGTTCACAGAGAGTTCTCCAGGAGAGCTCTTCTGTTCTCATGCCTCTGTTTTCAGCTCCTGATGGCCGGTGATGATAAGCGCTCTCTCTAGGCCCGGTTTCCACGCCTGCTCGTGTTTGCTTTCTCCTCGTCTGGGGAGTTCTCTTCACTCGGGCTGTTTGACACAGTTTTCCTGCCTTTCTCCCGTTCAGCTCTTTTATGACGTCCGGTGCGGATCCGCTCTCGAGGGTTTGATTCCCATCTGGAGTCCGGCGGAAAACACAGACACAACCTGTGAAAGAGAGATCTTCCAGCCGTCTGCGCTCCTGAGCTTCAGCACTAGATGGCAGGACTGAGAACAGATAACAACTGTGTGATTTATGCCTCATTATTACAGTTTAGTGGAGGTTATGTCCCTTTAAAACAATACTGCATACTTTACATAAAATATTCATCAACTTTCATGCCATGCATAGATTACCCTATAAGTTACACTTTATTTTAAGGTGTCCTTGTTACAGTGTAATTATACATTTAAGTACTGAGTAATATTAATTAACTACATGTACTTACTATATGGTTATGGTTAGGATTAGGGTTTGGCTTAGGGTTACTTGCATGTAATTATGCATAATTTATTGTTATTATAATAGAAACAAGGACACCTTAAAATAAAGTTACCACAAAAAAAAAACATAATTAGTACCTAAGAATATCAATAATTATCTTTTTAAAAAAAATCATAATTAGTATCTAAGAATATCAATATATATATATATATATAAATTTTAAAGCACTTGACAAACAAATTCCCAATCAACTTCACTTTGAAATAAAGGTTACATTTAATTCAAATTTAGCAATTGTGAGGTTTTTACATGTACTTATTCTCTTTATTGACATAAATATAATTTACTGAAATGCATATTTGTTTAATGTTTAAAAACCATGAAATGAGTTTATGTCCACCCTGTTATATTGGTGCTTCTTGTCCTTTAAAATCTTAAGCGTGTGCCATAAATCACACGACCTGCTATAAGTGACATAATTTCCTTGAAGAGAAAATGCATGCAAGAACAAATGAAGTATTATATGCATTTCTCTCTATTCCTCGTTTTTTATGAATCTTATCGTGTAAAACTCAGCGGCCTGGTTTCACAGACAGGGCTTAGACTAAACCAGGATTAGATCATTGTTCAATTAGGACATTTAAGTCATTTTTATAAACATGCTTAGAAAACACATTACTGGTGTGCATCTTAAGACTAAACAAAGACACTGATATATTTTAAGATCAGTCAGTGCAAGTTTATTTCAGTTGAAACAGCTCAGACTTACAGTTTAGTCCAGGACTAGGCTTAAGCCTTGTCTGTGAAACCGGGGGAAGATGTCCACCCTGTTGAGTCAGTTTACAATGGAAATTAAAATGTTATATATCTATTAAAGTTCTTAAATGTTAATAGTGTTCTTTCGTGTCCAGTAAAGGGCTTCAGTGGGTTAAACGTCCACCCTGTTACACACAGCAGTGTAGAAATGTCCTGTAACAGAGTGGACAGATTGAAATATATGCTCAGGATTATTAAGTTATTGTTATAGTTTGAGGCCTGATCTCCAGCAGTGTGTTATCTCTCATAAGACTATGAAAGCATTGAATTTTTAACTTTGTTTTCATCAAACTGCCTGAATGACGCGTATCAGGTTAGCTGGATATGATCATATTTGTTTGATTTGACAAATGCTGGTTTATTTGAACACATAAACATTGCGTCAGAGCTGCTGTACAACATACATGACAGGAATATCACTGTTAGACAGAAATAACACTGCTTATTAATTCAATAACACGGGAAGTCAGCAATGCAAACACGCAATCTGCATCACGTCAATTTATGTATGATGCTTTAAATTGCTTTTTTAATTGTGTAGCCGCTGATTATGTCACAAATTAGCCTCATTCAGACTAGCCACGCAACGAAAGACTTTAACCCAAACACATGAGCAACCGCTAATTAGCCTACGAACACTAGCGGGACACGTATAATATCACTGCAAATCACTTTAAATATTCATGCCGGAGGGAGAAAAATCAATCAATCAATAAATAGATTTTAAAAATCTTAACGAGCCTTTGGTAAACGCTTCTCTGAAGGCAGCATGAATGAAGCAGAAGATGTTTGAGGAAACGACATAATCAGAAATAATTCAGAGATTCTGTGAGGATCAATCAGAACCAATCAAACCAACACAAGCTTCAAAACACATCAGAATATCAAGAACTCTCCTGGAGAAAAAATACAACTTTTTAAACCAAGGTTATTATAGTTAACTAAAAGTAAAAAATAAAAATAATAATAAATAAATAAATAATAATAATAATAATAAATATATAAATAATTAAATAAAAATAAAATTACACTACATTACATTACATTACATTACATTAATTAATTTAATTTAATTTAATTTAATTTAATTTAATTTAATTTAATTAATAATATAATTTAATATAATATAATATAATATAATATAATATAATATAATTTAATTTAATATAATATAATATAATATAATTTAATTTAATTTAATTTAATTTAATATAATTTAATTTAACTTGATACATTTTAACTTGATGTAGTAAAATAACTAAAACTGAAATAAAAATTAAATACTGTGTAGACATTATATATAAAGTAGTAGTAAAAAGGCAACTTTTTAACCTGTACAAATCAGGGTCATGCTCATTTTAGTTACCAAAACAAACAAAAACAAACAAATAAATAAATAAAAAGTTACTTGAAATAAAATAAAATTAACTAAACTAAACTAAAATGAAATAAAATAGGCTATTTTTATCAGCTAGTTTGCCAAGGCAACATCTCTAATATAGTTTAAATGAACTTTTATTAAATTAAAGTTTGTAAAATAACTAAAACTGAAATAAAAATTAAATCTAAATTAAAAACACCTGCCAATGGGGTGAGAAAAATCATCTTTGAATTAAGGTTATTTTTCTCGGCCCATTGGCAGATAGTTATTGTATTAAGCAAAAACTTCAGTCTTCAGTCATTTTGCTTGTCAAGTTAATCTATCTTGCTTCACGGATGTTTAGATATTTGCACAAGAAAACAAGTCAAAACTACTAATAAAATCATTTTCTGCAGTGCACTATATGAACACTGGTTGAGATGTAAAGTGCATTAAGTCTCATTGGGGTCACTGGAGGGACACAGAAACAGCTCACATGCATCTTTCTCTTGGTCTTTAGTCCAGTGTCTGGATCAGACGTCTGTGACTCTTAAATCACACACAGTGTCTCCGGACCCCTTCTCCACCGAGCAAGTTTCCCTGCAAACAATTAATCCTGCTGTTGACTGACAATGTTGTCAGAACGCAGGACGGCTTTATGCCGTTATTACAAGCGTTTCCCTGTCCGTGGCACTTTGGATTATTTGAGATTATGTTGTAATCCTCATAAATCCTCATTGCATTAAGATTTGTCCAAACGCAGCGCAGTAAAGCATCGCTGGGCTCTGATGAAGTCTTAAGCATGTTATGAGATCGCACGTCTGTCGTCACTCGCCTCCATTATTTATTCTTGAGAGACGTCGCTGCTGTCACAGAATCAAGCGCGGGGCTGATTTATCAGTTGTTCAGGAGGGCCGCAGAGATTAGGAGGAAACAAATGTCCCATAAATCAGCATCAGACGCTCTTTTCTTGCTCTTCACGCGTGTCTTCATCAAGAGCTGAATTACACGCAAGCACACGGACCCCAGCATCTGACGGATCAGATTCATTCTCTCAATATATCTGAGATCTGTCCTCTCTTTCTCTTCATTTACTACATTAACACAAACTTTAACACGCAACTGAAAGCACCAGTTCATTAAGAAATTAAATCGTCATAATTTACTCAACTGTTCCAAACCTCTGACTTTCTTTCTTCTGTAAACGTCATACAAACTTTAATGAAGAAATGAAGAAATAAAATTAATAAATGCTTGCTTTCTTCACAAAAATCTGATGTTTTTGATTCTTTTTACCTGCTTTATCAAATTTCAGACAACTTTATGCAACACTCAACGTGAACATTAATTTCCAAATGTTCTGTGGACTACAGATGAAAATATCTGTATTTATTTTATTAAGAAATATATATATACACACACACACACACACACACAGACACACAGACACTCTCTCTCACACACACACACACACACACACACACACACACACACACACACACACACACACAGACACACACACACTCTCTCTCACACACACACACACACACACACACACACTCACACACACACACACACACACACACACACACACACACACACACACTCTCACACACACACACACACACACACACACACACACACACACACACACACACACACACTCTCTCTCACACACACACACACACACACACACACACACACACACACACACACACACACACATTTTACTTACTGTCTTTTACCTAAAGTCTACAATAAAATCATGGCAAAGCACAGAAATATTTGCTTTCATCACAAAAATCAGATTTTTTATTATTATTATTATTATACCTGCTTTTTCAAGAAAAGAGAGTATTGATCAAATTTCAGACAAATTTATGAAACACAAAATGTGAACATTTATTTGTAATATTCTATGATGAAAATGATCCACCTTGGCTAAGTCTGGCACATTTTACGTTGTTTTTATGTATTATGAATGTGGATTGTCCCTGATAATATATATATATATATTAGTGCTGTCAAATGATTAATCGCATCCAAAATAAAAGTTTTTGTTTACACAATATATGAGTGTTTACTGTGTTTATTTATTATGTATATATAAATACAAACACATGCATGTATATATTTGAGAAAAATATGTTATGTTTAGATATTAAATATATTTATATATAATATAAAATATGATATAAATTTATAAAAATATTAACATGTAAATATTTTCAAAATATATATGTATGTGTGTGTATATATATATACATAATAAATAAACACAGTACACATACATATATTATGTAAACAAAAACTTTTATTTTGGATGCGATTAATCATTTGACAGCACTAATATATATATATATATATATTTATTTATATATAATTAAACACACACACAAACAAAAACATGGTAGAAGAATAACATTTCAAACAAAGCATTTAAACATTAATACATATATATATATATAAGCATTAGGTCTTATAAACGCTATATTTATTTTATTTAACATTTTATATTTATTGTATCTATTTCTTGTACTTATTTAATTCATGTGGCAGCCCAAATATCTGTTAAACAAGAGAGAGAATAATTTTTAATATTTACACATAGCTTATTATACATCATAATTCTGTGTAACTGGTTATTGTGGTTGAATATGATTTTTGTAAGTTAGTTCCTAATAACCTGAACAGCAGGTTGATCTATAATGACGTCTCATGATCTTTGGTCAGACGTGACCTCACGCGGCGTCAGAAGTCTCTCTCTCAAACACAAACAGAGCATCTGCTGTGACTTTGTGTCTGTGCTGTCCTTGTCGTTTTGAGGACTGCTTGTCAGACAGAAACTAGGTTACAGTTTGTTTTAAGGACATGTGACCCGGTGACCTTGGCTGTGTTCCCGCTCTTGTCAGTCGTCTTCCTCTGGCCGTGACACACACACACACACACACACCAGTCAGAGAGCAGCGGCCGCCTAGAGACCCGTCACACACTCCTCTGGCAGTTTGAGGACGAGCACAAGTTTCACTGAGTTTGTGTTTTCCCACAATGCACTGTGGCTCCATCTATGGAAGCCCATTTCCACCGCTGAATAATAAAAGCTAACTGTGATTTTACATCTCACTATGGCCTGATATAAACACAATTATGACTTTTTTTCTCAGAATTGCGAGATATAAAGTCATAATTGCAATTCTGACTTTATATCTCGCAATTCTGACTTAATAACTCGCAATTATGACTTTATATCTCGCAATTATGACTTAATAACTCGCAATTATGACTTTATATCTCGCAATTCTGACTTAACTCGCAATTATGACTTTATATCTCGCAATTCTGACTTAATAACTCGCAATTCTGGCTTTATATTTCTGACTTCATAACTCGCAATTCTGACTTCAAACTCGCAAATCTGACTTTATATTTCTGACTTCATAACTCGCAATTCTGACTTAACTCGCAATTATGACTTTATATCTCGCAATTCTGACTTCAAACTCGCAAATCTGACTTTATATTTCTGACTTCATAACTCGCAATTCTGACTTCATAACTCGCAATTATGACTTCATAACTCGCAATTATGACTTTATATCTCGCAATTCTGACTTTATATTTCTGACTTCATATCTCGCAATTCTGACTTCATATCTCGCAATTCTGACTTCATAACTCGCAAATCTGACTTTATATTTCTGACTTTATATCTCGCAATTATGACTTCATATCTCGCAATTCTGGCTTAATAACTCGCAATTATGACTTTATATCTCGCAATTATGACTTTATATTTCTGACTTCATAACTTGCAATTCTGACTTTATATTTCTGAATTCATAACTCGCAATTCTGACTTCATAACTTGCAATTCTGACTTCATAACTAGCAATTCTGACTTCA
Organism: Schizothorax lantsangensis; assembly: GCA_027422415.1. Taxonomy (NCBI): domain Eukaryota; kingdom Metazoa; phylum Chordata; class Actinopteri; order Cypriniformes; family Cyprinidae; genus Schizothorax; species Schizothorax lantsangensis. The sequence goes on from CM049853.1 coordinate 34,914,059, forward strand.
TAACTCGCAATTCTGACTTTATATCTCGCAATTCTGACTTTATATCTCGCAATTATGACTTCATATCTCGCAATTCTGGCTTAATAACTCGCAATTCTGAATTCGCAATTCTGACTTTATACTTCTCTGACTTTATATTTCTGACTTCATAACTCGCAATTCTGACTTTATATCGCAATTCTGACTTCATAACTTGCAATTCTGCTTTAATTCTGACTTTATTTCTATTCATAACTGAATTCATAACTCGCAATTCTGACTTCATAACTTGCAATTCTGACTTCATAACTTCATAACTCGCAATTCTGACTTTATATTTCTGCTTAATATTCTGACTTCATAACTTGCAATTCTGACTTCATAACTCGCAATTCTGACTTTATATCTCGCATTCTGACTTCATAACTGCAATTCTGACTTCATAATCAATTCTGACTTCATAACTTGCAATTCTGACTTCATAACTCGCAATTCTGACTTCATAACTTGCAATTCTGCAATTCTGACTTCATAACTTTAACTTCAATTCGCAATTCTGACTTCATAACTTCGCAATTCTGACTTCATAACTTGCAATTCTGACTTTATATTTCTGACTTCATAACTTGCAATTCTGACTTCATATTTCTGACTTCTAACTTGCAATTCTGATTCTGACTTCATAACTCGCATTCTGACTTCATAACTGCAATTCTGACTTCATAACTTGCAATTCTGACTTCATAACTTGCAATTCTGACTTTATGATTTAACTAATTTCTGACTTCATAACTTCAATTCTGACTTTATACTGACTTATAACTCGCAATTCTGACTTTATAACTTCATAACTCGCAATTCTGACTTCATAACTCGCAATTCTGACTTTATATTTCTGACTTCATAACTTGCAATTTGCTTTAATTCTGACTTCATAACTTGCAATTCTGACTGACTTCATAACTCGCAATTCTGACTTCATAACTTGCAATTCTGACTTCATAACTTCTCGCAATTCTGATTTCTGACTTCATAACTTGCAATTCTGACTTCATAACTTGCAATTCTGCAATTTCTGACTTCATAACTTGCAATTCTGACTTCATAACTTCAATTCGCAATTCTGACTTCATAACTTCTTGCAATTCTGACTTTCATAACTCTCTGACATAATTTCTGACTTCATAACTCTGCAATTCTGACTTCATAACTTGCAATTCTGCAATTCTGACTTCATAACTTGCAATTCTGACTTCATAACTGCAATTTGACTTTATATATTTCTGACTTCATAACTTGCAATTCTGACTTCATAACTTGCAATTCTGCTTTATAATTCTGACTTTCATAACTCAATTCTGACATAATTTCTGACTTCATAACTCGCAATTCTGCAATTCTGACTTCATAACTTCAATTTGCAATTCTGACTTTGATATTTCTGACTTCATAACTTGCAATTCTGACTTCATAACTTGCAATTCTGACTTCATAACTCGCAATTCTGGCTTAATAACTCGCAATTCTGACTTCATAACTCGCAATTCTGACTTTATATCTCTGACATTTCTGACTTCATAACTCGCAATTCTGACTTTATATTTCTGACTTCATAACTTGCAATTCTGACTTTATTTCTGACTTTTATTTCTGACTTCATAACTCGCAATTCTGACTGACTTATAATGCAATTCTGACTTCATAACTCGCAATTCTGATTTCTGACTTCATAACTTGCAATTCTGACTTCATAACTCGCAATTCTGACTTTATTCTGACTTCATAACTTGAATTCATATTCTGACTTCATAACTTGCAATTCTGACTTCATAACTTGCAATTCTGACTTTATATTTCTGACTTCATAACTTGCAATTCTGACTTCATAACTTGCAATTCTGACTTTATATTTCTGACTTCATAACTTGCAATTCTGACTTCATAACTTGCAATTCTGACTTCATAACTCGCAATTCTGACTTCATAACTTGCAATTCTGACTTCATAACTTGCAATTCTGACTTTATATTTCTGACTTCATAACTTGCAATTCTGACTTCATAACTTGCAATTCTGACTTCATAACTCGCAATTCTGATTTCTGACTTCATAATCAATTCTGACTTTATATTTCTGACTTCATAACTTGCAATTCTGACTTCATAACTTGCAATTCTGACTTTATATTTCTGACTTCATAACTTCTTGCAATTTCTGACTTCATAACTTGCAATTCTGACTTTATATTTCTGACTTCAATTTATATTTATTTCTGACTTCATATTCTGACTTCATAACTTGCAATTCTGACTAACTTGCAATTCTGACTTCATAACTCGCAATTCTGACTTCATAACTTGCAATTCTGACTAACTTGCAATTCTGCAATTTCTGACTTCATAACTTGCAATTCTGACTTCATAACTTGCAATTCTGACTTTATATTTCTGACTTCATAACTTGCAATTCTGACTTCATAACTTGCAATTCTGACTTTATATCTCACATTTCTGACTTTATGCAATCTCACTTTATATTTCTGACTTCATAACTTGCAATTCTGACAATTTCATAACTTGCAATTCTGACTTTATATTTCTGACTTCATAATGCAATTCTGACTTCATAACAATTTGCAATTTCTGACTTCATAACTTGCAATTCTGACTTCATAACTTGCAATTCTGACTTTATATTTCTGACTTCATAACTCGCAATTCTGACTTTATATTTCTGACTTCATAACTCGCAATTCTGACTTTATATTTCTGACTTCATAACTCGCAATTCTGACTTTATATTTCTGACTTCATAACTCGCAATTCTGACTTTATATTTCTGACTTCATAACTCGCAATTCTGATTTCTGACTTATTCTGATTCATAACTCGCAATTCATATTTCTGACTTCATAACTTGCAATTCTGACTTCATAACTCGCAATTCTGACTTCATAACTTGCAATTCTGACTTCATAACTCGCAATTCTGACTTTATATTTCTGACTTCATAACTTGCAATTCTGACTTCATAACTTGCAATTCTGCTTTAATTCTGACTTCATAACTTGCAATTCTGACTTTATATTTCTGAATTCATAACTCGCAATTCTGACTTCATAACTTGCAATTCTGACTTTATATTTCTGACTTCATAACTTGCAATTCTGACTTTATATTTCTGACTTCATAACTTGCAATTCTGACTTCATAACTTGCAATTCTGACTTCATAACTCGCAATTCTGACTTCATAACTTGCAATTCTGACTTCATAACTTGCAATTCTGACTTTATATTTCTGACTTCATAACTTGCAATTCTGACTTCATAACTCGCAATTCTGACTTTATATTTCTGACTTCATAACTCGCAATTCTGACTTTATATTTCTGACTTCATAACTTGCAATTCTGACTTTATATTTCTGACTTCATAACTCGCAATTCTGACTTTATATTTCTGACTTCATAACTTGCAATTCTGACTTTATATTTCTGACTTCATAACTCGCAATTCTGACTTTATATTTCTGAATTCATAACTCGCAATTCTGACTTCATAACTCGCAATTCTGACTTTATATTTCTGACTTCATAACTCGCAATTCTGACTTTATATTTCTGACTTCATAACTTGCAATTCTGCTTTATATTTCTGACTTCATAACTCGCAATTTGACTTTATATTTCTGACATCATAACTGCAATTCTGACTTCATAACTCGCAATTCTGACTTTATATTTCTGACTTCATAACTCGCAATTCTGACTTTATATTTCTGACTTCATAACTTGCAATTCTGACTTTATATTTCTGACTTCATAACTCGCAATTCTGACTTTATATTCTGACATCATAACTCGCAATTTCTTTATATTTCTGACTTCTAACTTGCATTCTGACTTCATAACTGCAATTCTGACTTATACTTGCAATTCTGACTTCATAACTTGCAATTCTGACTTCATAACTTGCAATTCTGACTTTATATTTCTGACTTCATAACTTGCAATTCTGACTTCATAACTTGCAATTCTGACTTTATATTTCTGACTTCATAACTCGCAATTCTGACTTTATACTGAATTATATCGCAATTCTGACTTCATAACTTGCAATTTGACTTTATATTTCTGACTTCTAACTTGCAATTCTGACTTTATATTTCTGACTTCATAACTTGCATTCTGACTTCATCTGCAATTCTGACTTATAATCGCAATTCTGACTTCACTTAACTTCTCGCAATTCTGACTTTATACTTTCTGATTTCTGACTTCATAACTCGCAATTCTGACTTTATATTTCTGACTTCATAACTTCTCGCAATTCTGACTTTATATTTCTGACTTCATAACTCGCAATTTGACTTTATATTTCTGACTTCATAACTTGCAATTCTGACTTTATATTTCTGACTTCATAACTCGCAATTCTGACTTTATATTTCTGAATTCATAACTCGCAATTCTGACTTCATAACTCGCAATTCTGACTTTATATTTCTGACTTCATAACTCGCAATTCTGACTTTATATTTCTGACTTCATAACTTGCAATTCTGACTTTATATTTCTGACTTCATAACTCGCAATTCTGACTTTATATTTCTGACATCATAACTCGCAATTCTGACTTTATATTTCTGACTTCATAACTTGCAATTCTGACTTCATAACTCGCAATTCTGACTTCATAACTTGCAATTCTGACTTCATAACTTGCAATTCTGACTTCATAACTTGCAATTCTGACTTTATATCTCACATTTCTGACTTCATAACTTGCAATTCTGACTTCGTAACTCGCAATTCTGACTTTATATTTCTGACTTCATAACTTGCAATTCTGACTTCATAACTCGCAATTCTGACTTTATAACTTGCAATTGCATGTTTATATCTGACAATTGCAACAGAATTACAAGTTTATATGACGCAATTCTGTGATGTAAACTGACAATTGCGAGAGAAAAGAAGTCACAATTACTTTTTTTTGTTTTTATTGAGTGGTGGAACCGAGCTTTCATATCCATCTGAAGCGTTCAGGGGTCAGAACCCTCCGCGCCGCGGCTCTAAACATGGAGATGTTTCCATGTCTCCACTTTGTTTAATCTACGATTTCAACACTTCAGAATTTAGCAGGAAACAATGGCCACATATTTGTAGGTTGTTGACAGTGTGCGAGTATTTCTGGAGTTCACAGGCCTCATGCGCACATGCCATAACACAGCGCCGCTCCGTCAACAGATCTAAACAAAACACTTTTACACCGAGGAGAGTGTTGGAGAGAGATTCCCGCTCTTAAAAACAGTGGATTCTCAAAAATCCTCCGGAGCCAAACTCACGACAGCAGATGAGATGTTTATACGGGTTTCTCTGACAGACCCACCTCACAGAAAACCTGCCATTGAGAACCAACAAACACAGAGCCAGAGCAGCTGGAGCTTCACACACAGACCTGCTTTTACATCAGCTGCACTACAAGAGCAAAGTCTCCCCAGCTAACAAACATACACTATATTGCCAAAAGTATTGGCGCCCCCTTCTAATGAACAGGTTTGACTACTTTAGTAATTTCTATGAGTACAAATCTTAATGTTAAAGCATATAATGATATTCTAGGAAATTGTGTGCTTCTAATATTATAGCAACAGTTTGGACTCTTTTCTATTCTAACATGACAATGTCTCTGTGTATAAGACAAGGTTCAAAAAGAAAATGATTGATTGAGTCAGTGTGGAAGAACTTGACTGGTCTGCATAAAACCAAGTCCTAATCCCAGTTTAACACCTCTGGTGTGACTGTAAATGCAGACCTTGAGCCAAAAACTCATCACCAAACACCAATGACTTGTACATACACTATATAGACAAAAGTATTGACACCCCCTTCTTTAGAACAGATGCACTTCCAAATCTGTGGCAACAACGATGGGAACATAATTCATGTATTTAAAAATTATATTTCATCTCTGTTGCAACAGTTCTGGAAGTGTCTAAAATGACTGAACCCATATGTTACAAGTCATTGGTGTTTGGTGATGAGTTTTTGTCTCAAGGTCTGCATTTACAGTCACACCAGAGGTGTTAAACTGGGATTAGGACTTGGTTTTATGCAGACCAGTCAAGTTCTTCCACACTGACTGAATCAATCGTTTTCTTTTTGAACCTTTTTTACACAGAACATTGTCATGTTAGAATAGAAAAGAGTCCAAACTGTCTATAATATAGAAGCACACAATTTCCTAGAATACATTATAGCTTTAACATTAAGATTTGTACTCATAGAAATTATAAAGTGTCAAACCTGTTCATTAGAAGGGGGTGCCAATACTTTTGGAAAAGAGTTCTAAGCAGTGTTGGGGAAAGTTACTTTTTTTAAAGTAATGCATTACAGTATTGCGTTACTCACTTAAAAAGTATAATTGTGTTACTCTTTAGATTAGGGAACACTTATTCACTATTAACATGACTTTTCCTAGTAAATTCCTATGTGCTCTTATTAATAGTTAGTAGGGTAGTTGTTAAGTTTAGGTATTGGGTAGGATTAGGGATGTAGAATTATGTAGAATAAGGCATGTTTAACTAATAAATAATATTCTAGATTGCATGCTAATCAACTACAACCCCATAGAAATTGGAAAACTAAAAAAAGAAAGTAGTGATTTCTAAATTTACTTTGACTGTATTTCATGCAGACAATAGAACACAAAATATTTCATGTTTTGTCTGGTCAACTTCATGTCATTTGTAAATATACATCCTTTCCTGCATTCAACCTGCAACACTTCCAAAAAAAGTTGGCAGTAAAGCATTTACCAATTTGTAGTGCCATTCCTTTTCACAACACTTAGTAGGGACTGAAGACACCAAGTGATGAAGTGTTTCTGGTGTAATTTTGTCCCATTCTTCCTGCAAACAAGTCTTAAGGTGGGCAACAGTACGGGGTCTTCGTTGTCGCATTTTGCGCTTCAAAATGCGCCACACATTCTTTTGGAGACAGGTCGGGACTGCAGGCAGGCTAGTCAAGTAACCCTCTTCCTCCGCAGCCAGGCTTTGTAATGTTGCAGAATGTGGTTTTGCATTGTCTTGTTGAAATTGCATGAAAGTTGGAAAAGATGTCTTCTGAAGGCACATATTGTGCTCCAAAATCTCTAGTACTTTTCACATTAATGGTGCCATCACAGAAGTGCAAGTTACTCTTACCATGACAGACCCTGGCTTTTGGACTTGTTGCTGGAACAGTCTGGATGATCCTTTTCTTCTTTGGTCCAGAGCACACGGCGTCCATTCCTCCCAAAAAAATACCTGAAATACTGATTCATCTGACCACAGTACACGTTTCCACTGTGTGATGGTCCATCCCAGAGCCTCCGAGCCCAGAGAAGTCGACGGCGCTTTGGACACTGTTAACATAGGGCTTCCTTTTGGCACAGTACAGTTTTAACTGGCATTTGTGGATGTAACTACGTATTGTGGTACTTGACAAAGTTTGCCAAAGTAGTCCTGAGCCCATGTGGTGATATCGCTTATAGATGAATGACGATTCTTGATGCAGTGCCGCCTGAGGGATCGGAGATACGGTTGTTCAGCTTAGGCTTGCGCCCTTGTCCTTTACGCACTGAAATTCCTCCAGATTCCTTGAATCTTTTAATTATGTTATGCACTGTTGAAGGTGAAATATCCAAATCTCTTCCTATCTTTCTTTGAGGAACGTTGTTTTTAAACATTTCAATAATTTTCTCACGTATTTGTTGGCAAACTGGCGATCCTCGGCCATCTTTGCTCCTCAAGGATAGACCTTTCTTGGATGCTGCTTTTGTACCAAATCATAATTACAATCACCTGTTGACATCACCTGTTTCAAATCACATCATTATTTAACCATTTACCTCATTACTAGCCCTAAATGCTCCTGTCCCAACTTTTTTTGGAATGTGTTGCAGGTCTGAATACAGGAAAGGATGTATATTTACAAATGACATGAAGTTGACCAGACAAAACATGAAATATTTTGTGTTCATATTCTGCAAGAAATACAAGTCAAAGTAAATTTAGAAATCACTACTTTCTTTTTTTATTTGCGTTTTCCATACTGTCCCAACTTTTTCTGATTTGGGGTTGTAGTTAAGAAACCCTAATATAAAGTGTTACCGTTACTTTTTATGGAAAGTAATTTGTTACGTTAGTTTTGCATTACTTTTTCTCATCTGGGCTGGGCTTGCTTGTTTGTTTTTAATATAAAAAAGTTATATTTTTGGCAAATGTAAAAGCACTTTCACACCAAAAGTGAAACGAATAAGCGTCAGGCTGAAGAAAATGTAAATTCACGTCTGTACAGTAGAGGGCGCCGCTCAAACAGACCTTTCAGCTGCGCTGCTGTTGTGGATTACATGAAGAATAGGACGCAGGAGAAGAAAGTTCAACAATCTTTAGCAATAAAAAAATAAATAAAAATAAAACACAAATGTGATGTTTATCTAAAGTCCTTTTTGCTTATTAGTATGGTTGAACTGAATCACTGAAGGTCAGCAGCAAAGACATTGGTTAATAAAATGGGATTAAATGCTTAATGGATATGTGTTATTTAACATATTTAATTGTTGCAGGTTTGCATCATATTCTGAGTTTGCTTTTCACTGTTTTTATTCATATTTCTTGAGGAATACTGAATAAATGCATGTTCACATTTAGTCTAGAAGTACAGTAAGATCATGTTCACACACACTCTGATTTCTGTCACCATGGCAACACCAGAGCTGTCACTCAATACATCACCATGGCAACACCAGAGCTGTCACTCAATACATCACCATGGCAACAACAGAGCTGTCACTCAATACATCACCATGGCAACACCAGAGCTGTCACTCAATACATCACCATGGCAACACCAGAGCTGTCACTCAATACATCACCATGGCAACACCAGAGCTGTCACTCAATACATCACCATGGCAACACCAGAGCTGTCACTCAATACATCACCATGTTGTCACTCAATACATCACCATGGCAACAACAGAGCTGTCACTCAATACATGAGAAACAATGTAACTGTTACTTATTTGAAAAAGTAACTCAGATATTTTCCAAATTAGTTGCAAATTAAAAAGTAATGTTACTTTACTAGATACTTGAAAAGCTATTCTGAATACAGGGCAACTTGTGTTACTTGTAATGTGTCACCCCCAACACTGCTTCTGAGAACATTTTGCTAACATTCCCAGTGAGTTATGAAATATTTATTTTTGAATGTTCTCTGAACGTTTACGACATCCAGTTTATTTGTTTGTTTGTTTTTTCATGTTTTAAAAAGTTAAAAAGTAAAATTTGTCTCTGAACATTCTTAAAGTAGTAACATTTAAAAAAAAAAAAAAAAAACATTAGATGAACATTCAACTAAAATGTTTCAGAAAAAAGTTCCATTAAATATGTACAAATAGTATTGCTAAAGTTTTTAAGAACATTATTAAAGACCAGCTAACTGTGAATGAAAGTTCTATTAACGTTGCTGGAAGAGCTTTGAGAGAACCGTACCAGAACGTTCCTGTTAGCTGGGCTAGACTTAGTTTTGCCTGGAAGTTAAACTGGCTGAATATTATCAAAATGAAATGTTTTTTTTTTTTTAATTCAAATCAAATAACATTTTATTGGCCACACATCCAGCCATGACTGTATGATACATATGTATAACTCCTTTGGTATTTTTATACTATTTGTGAACATGTATTTCTTCTTCGGTAATGTTTGTGTTGTTTTCCAGCACAAATATCTGAATCAAAATGACTTAAAGTCTTGTTTTCTGAAAAATGTATAAAAATGGAGTTTACACTCAAAACAAGAAAAAATGTCTGCCAATGGGGTCTGAAAAAATAATCTTGTTTTCCCTTTGAATTAAGATTATCTGTTTTACTGCACTATTTTTCTTGTTTTAAGCATAAACTCTTTTAATTGTAGTTGATTTTTCTGAAAACACCTAATAGTCCTAATAGTAATTTTACTGCTTAAGTAAATGTATCTTGATTTATTTATAATGGAAAATAAGTCCAAATACAGAGGAATATATATATATATTTATTGTGTATAGAGCAGGTCATTCTGAGGGTTTGATCAAATCACTGAGGACTAGTAGGTCTACTGATGAATGACTTCAACACAAGATTGTTTGTGACAGTATTTAGGAATTCAGCAACATAAGTCATGTTTGTTTGTTTGTTTGATTATATATGAGTGTGTGTAGAAAACTGTTCTTAGACAGACAGACAGGCACCCAGGATTGTCAAACATCATGCCTTCTTTGTCAAGCGTGTCTAAAGTTTATAAAGTCGTGTAACTGGAGCTGGCATCACAGTCACCCATCAACATCAGCAGCGTGAGCTGAGCCGGATTCCACACGGACCACATCAAACCGGGCAGAACCGCGCGTCCATACGGCTCCGCATAAATCCCAGCTCGGCGTTGAAAGGCCCTGACCGGCGCCCCGTGATTGATTCGGCGGTGGACTCGCGCTGAGAAACACACAGAACGTTCCCAAAGTTAAAATAAACAGCTTGGGAAAGGTTGTAAAATACACTTCTTTAGCTGTATAAACAGGTTGGCCGTGTAAACTGTGTACGCAGACGTCAGCTGCCTCCCTTCAGCTCTTAAACGGCTAATATTGCAAACAGCGTTTCCACTGAGATCATTTATTCTGTTCCTGCATAAACACAAAGAGGCGATTTCATAAAGGTAACAATTGAGTTTGTGTATGATTGACCCGCAGAATTTACACAAAAACCTCTTGCTCAAAATATTTACGTCTGTCGCTCGGCGAGAGGAGGCCGAGAGCGAGTGAGATTACGGGATTGTTCTGGCGTTGTTTGTCCGTGTGATCGGTGAAGGATAAACAGAACTAGTTCAGCTTCATCAGCGCTTCAGAAGGATGGGTTTTACACAAACCCGGGCTGATTTGTTACCTGCTGCGTGTCGCAATCAAGCAGATCACGGCCTGTGTTTTATTTGGACAGAACTAAACGTTCCCGCTTGTCCCGTAGCCTATATCGGGCGCCGGGATTCGTTAAGAGCACCCCCCGCAATTTCTTATATTGTCAATTGGGAAAACTGTGCATTTAAGGAGGCCGTGTTTGGAAAACAAATGTGATAGTGTGAGTATTAATCAAACAATAACAAAGGCGCGTGAAATGAGTTAGAGAGAACTAGACTGATTGCTTTAATTACTCGCGGCGTTAAATATTTCCAGAACAAAAGACGCTGCTTTTGTGCTGAGTTCGGATTGAATTTCTGCACTTCTTCTCTTAACGGCTGTAATTACGGGAAACGGCATGCTGGGAGCACAAAGACCCCGGATACCCACAACACACACTTCTGTGTGTGTGTGTGTGTGTGTGTGTGTGTGTGTGTGTGTGTGTGTGTGTGTGAGAATGTGTGTGTGTGTGTAAGAATGTGTGTGTGTGTGTGTGTGTGTGTGTGTGTGTGTGTGTGTGTGTGTGTGTGTGTGTGTGTGTGTGTGTGTGAGTGTGTGTGAATGTGTGTGAATGTGTGTGTGTGTGTGTGTGTGTGTGTGTGTGTGTGTGTGTATGTGTGTGTGTGTGTGTGTGTGTGTGTGTGTGTGTGTGTGTGTGTGTGTGTGTGTGTGTAAGAATGTGTGTGAGAATGTGTGTGTGTGTGTGTGTGTGTGTGTGTGTGTGTGTGTGTGTGTGTGTGTGTGAGTGTGTGTGTGTGTGTGTGTGTGTGTGTGTGTATGTATGTATGTGTGTGTATAATGTGTGTGTGTGTGTGTGTGTGTGTGTGTGTGTGTGTGTGTGTGTGTGTTTAGTTTTAAAACTACTATTAACACATAAATCTGCTTGTGTGCAGGGGTGCATCTCTATAAAAGCATATGTCTGCACTGACCAAACAGACACTTCAACTTTATTCATTATAACTTGATTATTTACACAAATAAGATGCTGATAAAGGGCTAAAGTTGGTGTTTGCTCAGTGAGAGACGGACAGTGTTTGGCAGATGCATGATCTAAAGTGACCTGCGCTGCATTCAGGTCTCAGTTCATGTTTGTTGCTCTACTGGATCAATCCTTTGAAATGTTGATATTATGACACTCATTTTGTGTAATTTGATCAAACAGGATGAACATTTCCAACTAACACCACAAAACATTCGTCAGAATCCATACTCACTGATCTGATGTTTGTGCTGCTGTTTCCCTCCAAAATGATGTCACTTCCTGGAGGATGATGTCATTCAGGAACTGCTGGAGATATGGAGGGCACCGGATAAAAACTATATAATGATTCTGAATTAAAACAACGTTCTCAAGAAAACATGTTTAGTTTGAAACGCTTCAATTGAATATTCTATGGAATATTACTGAATAAAATGTCAGTTTTAGCAGTGAAATAAATTTAGAAATTCACCCCAATGTTCACTTCACTGTGACGTCAGAATGTCAAGATATAAAGTCAAAATTGTGAAATATGAACTCAGAATTGCAAGATATAAACATAATTGTGAGATATAACCTCAGAATTTTGAGATATATACACATAATTAAGAGATATAAATTCTAAATTGAGAGCTATAAACTAAGAAACTTAGAAATTAAAGATATAGTCGTAATTGCATGAAAAACTCAGAATTGCAAGAAAAAAAACTGTGAAATATGGACAGAATTGCAAGATATAAACATAACGGGTAGATATAAACTCAGAATTTTGAGATATATACGCATAATTAAGATATATAAACTCAGAATTACAAGATATAAACATAACTGTGAGATATAAACTCAGAATTGTGTGATATACAGTGGGTACGGAAAGTATTCAGGTTATATTGCAGCCATTTGCTAAAATCATTTAAGTTCATTTTTTTTCCTCATTAATGTACACACAGCACCCCATATTGACAGAAAAACACAGAATTGTTGACATTTTTGCAGATTTATTAAAAAAGAAAAACTGAAATATCACATGGTCCTAAGTATTCAGACCCTTTGCTCAGTATTTAGTAGAAGCACCCTTTTGATTTAATACAGCCATGAGTCTTTTTGGGAAAGATGCAACAAGTTTTTCACACCTGGAATCCTCTGCCATTCCTCCTTATCCTCTCCAGTTCTGTCAGGTTGGATGGTAAACGTTGGTGGACAGCCATTTTTATCCAGAGATGCTCAATTGGGTTTAAGTCATATATAGTTGTTGTGCCTCTCCTTTGTTATTTTAGCTGTGTGCTTAGGGTCATGGAAGGTGTGAGGTGTGGAGAAGGTTTTCGTGAGAGCATTCATCTTTCCCTCGATTGAGTCGTCCTGTTGCAGTGAGCAAGTCAGCTTCAGACTGTATTGGACAGGTAAGCATATACCGCTTAGAATCAAAAAGTTCATTGTCTTGAGAATAGGTGTTTTTTTTGAACTGCACTGAGGAAACTCTGCCATAAATGACAAGATGGTTGATACAAACATAATCAGCCACATGATCTTTGTTCTTCTTTACCTCTCTCACCAAGATAGCTCAACAGCTCTGTGTGTCCCAAAATTTATGAGGCCACTGTGCTCTTAGGAACCTTGTGCAGCAGATTTTTTTGTAAGAGATAATTCTGTCTCTGAAGAGTTCCATATCATGATTCTCATTCTAAATATATATAAAGTCAATCAGTATATGTGAAATGAAAGAAATCTCAGATGATCAGAAGAAATGCAGTAGAATGAGTGTCACAGCAAAGAATACTTATGTGATATTTCAGTAAATTGCAAAAATGAAATAACATTAATTGAACTTAAATGATTTTAGCAAATTGCAATATAACAGGGGGTCTGAAAACTGTATACATAATTACGAGATATAAACTAAGAAACTTAAAATGAAAGATATAAATCAGAATGAGAAAAATCAGAAATATTAGATATAGTCAGAATTGTGATAATCTGAAATATTAGGTCAGAATTGTATAAAATCAGAAATATTAGATATAGTCAGAATTTGAGAAATATTATATATCTGAAAGCAGAAATATTAATATAGTCAGAAAGATGAGAAATATTAAATCAGAATTGTGAGATAAAGTCAGAAATATTAATATACAGAAGAGATAGTCAGAAATATTAGATAACTGAGAAAAGTCAGAAATATTAATACAGAATTGTGAGTCAGAAGTCAGAATTGTGAGAAAAATCAGAAATATTAGATATAGTCAGAATTGTGAGAAAAAGTCAGAATATAGTAGAGATAAAGTCAGAATTGTGAGAAGATAAACAGAAATATTAGATATAGTCAGAATTGTGAGATAAAACAGATATTAGATATAGTCAGAATTGTGAGATAAAGTCAGAAATATTAGAAAGTCAGAATTGTGAGATAAATGAAATATTAGAAAGTCAGATTGTGAGATAAAGTCAGAAATATTAGATAATCAGAATTGTGAGATAAAGTCAGAAATATTAGATATAGTCAGATTGTGAGATAAATCAGAAATATTAATATAGTCAGATGAGAAAATCAGAAATATTGATATATCAGAAAGAAAAGTCAGAAATATTAGAAAGTCAGAATTGTGAGATAAAATCAGAAATAAATATAGTCAGAATTGTGAGATAAATCAGAAATATTGATATAGTCAGAATTGTGAGATAAATCAGTCAGAATTGTGAGAAAAAGTCAGAAATATTAGATATAGTCAGAATTGTGAGAAAAAATCAGAAATATTAGATATAGTCAGAATTGTGAGATAAAGTCAGAAATATTAGATATAGTCAGAATTGTGAGATAAAGTCAGAAATATTAGATATAGTCAGAATTGTGAAATATTAGATATAGTCAGAATTGTGAGTCAGAAATATTAGATATAGTCAGAATTGTGTCAGATAAAGTCATCAGAAATATTAGATATAGTCAGAATTGTGAGATAAAGTCAGAAAATGTAAGTCAACAGATATAGATATAGAAATTAGTCAGATATAAAGTCAGAATAGATATAGTCAGAATTGTGAGAAAAAATCAGAAATATTAGATATAGATACAGAAAAATTATTAGATAGCAGAATTGTGAGAAAAAAGATTACAATTTGAGATAAAATCTGCAAACTCAGAATTGCAGAAATATTAGATATAGTCAGAATTGTGAGATAAAGTCAGAAATGACTAAGCAACATACGCAAGATCAGAAACATATAAAGTCAGAATTGTGAAGGTTGCACTTTATTTCTTTAATTCTGTGACAGAAACAAGCTCTCAGAATGTGTCCTAACATTCACACCTTGTGTGCAGTCAGTCATTAAACAGGCCTCGGTGATAGAAAGACATGCAGTGGTCAGCACACACACACTGATCCGCTGAAACCCTGGATTAAAATCACTCTCTTAAAGTCTCTCGCGGCTCGTAAACACGCTGATGAGCTTCTAAAGGGATCAGACTCAAAGACGGTTAATTTGCCTCTTTGGTGTCTGACAGACGGGCCGAGGCGGGTGTTTGCTGCAGTATCTCAGTGTCAACTTAAATACTATATGCTGAGGATCACATTTAGATTCATCTCTGCAAAGGTACTTAAGACCATATTGTTTAAAGGGACCATTTACACCCAAAGCCACGGACGCGTCGCGCCTGACACCGGCAGAATTAATTGGTTACATCAGTCATTCAACAGTTTAAAGGAGGAAAAATATGCAATTTAAATCTTGAATTTAAATTGCATATTAAAGTGTAATACCACGTTTCATTACTTAAAGTTCAGATGGTTTTTGAGCAACCTAATACTTTTAAAAGCCGCCGAATCGCAGGATGAAACTCATCATAGGTGACTCGCGTGAGCGGGGGTCAGTGGGGTCAGTGTGGAGATCTGGGAGGGTAAATGTCACGTATTGATCGCCACTGATTGATCCGTGGCTGCAGTCATTGACATTCTCTCCCCTTACAGCAGTGTGTGTGTGTGTGTGTGTTGGACCTTCAGCTGGAGATGTGCCGGGAATTTTCTCACTTTCTGGGAAGCAGCACATGCATGAAAATAATCCATGTTTCTGGAAATAGAACCGCTGGGAGATCTTAAATTAACTAATTCAGAAATCAAATTCGTTTTATAACATTTGTTTGTTGATATAGCCTAAGATTCATGTGGAGCAACATGACTGTTTCCGAAAACAAACAAAATAACACACACACACACACACACAGTTTTCCATGTTTTATTTCTACTACAAACTGTATTTCCTTACCCTAACCCTACGATTTACAACAAAACTAAAGACATTATTACATTTTCAAAACACTTCATTCTGTGTGATTTATAAGCTTGTTTCCTCACGAGGACCCACAAAATTAAAATTAAAAATGTCCCCACAAAGTCGAAATGTACTGGTATTACTTGTGGGGACATTTGGTCCTCATAACATAGGGCATACCAGGTACACAAACACACACACACACACACACTCACACACACACTTAAACGAAAGAAGAAATTGCTAAATAATTTTCTGTCATTAAAAGTGTCATCTGTGTTGTGTGATATATTACTGAAACACAAGGTTTGTTTGGAACCAAGGCTTTGCTCCTTTTTTAATTTTTATTAAATAGCCAGGTTTTAGGGGTTGTTTACACGGCACCATTTTTAACTAAAAACAGAAAACTTTTAATGCATTTTGGTCATTCAACAACAGTTCTGAAGGCCTGAAAATGCAAACTTTTGAAAACCAGTTTCAAACTGCAAGTATTTGACTATGCTTTATCTCCAAAACTCCATAAATGTGAATTTGTGAAAACAGTGATGTAATGTGTATTACGTGTTCAGTCTATAGGAATGCGTATATCATCAACTACTGGCCTGGCATGAATAATGCAGAGCTTTCAGGTGTTTTCATCAATCTGTGTGAACATGGATTGTTTCGACATCATTGTCATCCGTATGCATAAAGACACAAATATTTGATGTAATATACAAATATATTTTAGAACTATTTAGAGTAAGATATTCTGAATTTAGCCCAATCATGCTGATCAGTAATGAAGAAAGAGACGTTCTCATTCTAGAGAGAATAAATGAGTAAATTCCTCTTAAATGATGGACATTTGCTAAAAGTTTGTTTTGGCGTCTTTTAGTAGTAGACCTACAATTTTGACATCTTTTAGTAGTTTAGTAGTAGTTTAGTAGTATAGTAGAGCTAATGTCATAGAATCAATCTTTAAAGTCAGCATGAAATGCAAATTGCGGTTGTTTTACTTTCCTAGTGTATATTTGAGTAAAGCGGCTTCTGGAATGAGAAAAACAAATGTAGGGCTTGATTTAGTCCACTGAGGATTGACTGGATTGTTGTGGTTTGTTAATTGCTGATCATTTCACATGAGTGACAGGTCGCTGGATGGGAGGCACTGAAACTCATCTGGATATAATGCAAATATGATTTGTCAATTTTGATTTCACAGTGAAGTCTGTGGCTCAAACAGCAGATGAGGATCAGAATGTGGTGATATTTGACATGTTCTACTAGAGTTTGATCAGTCTTTATTATATTAACAGAGATGAGCACAACCTCACATCTGGAAGGAACTGTATTGTGGAATTTAGGCCCAAAACTACTGATTTTGGACTACTTTTGCCACTGGTTGATCCCCCCCCCCATGGGTTAAAGGTTTGCCCGGTTTGCAATATTGTATTTGACTGCATTTGACTAAAATGAAAATATTTTACCCATTTTACATTCTACCAATGATAAAACTGTGCTAGATGAGTTTTGTGACTGGTAGGAGGTCTTTGAGTTCCTTTATTATAATAGACTCTGTTTATGATTACTGCTATAAGGTGATTTTCAAGTTGACACTGTGTATAACACATAACAGTGACTATAAAATTTATATTTTAGGTATGGGAGTGGCATATTTTGAGTTTTGATATTAGGGATAGGGTCACTGGGGAGAGTTTAGGCTAATTTTGATTGGCCACTGGACTAGTTTTTTAACTGGCGACCCTGGTATGGCATCATTTTATTGGTTGTATTGCATTCAGTTGATTAAAAAACTAATGATCTCTCAACTGTTTCAATTGTGTGGACTAATTACCATTCAAAGTGATTTTCTAAAATCAGTGAACTACCTTTTATATCTATGCATTTGGAAGACAATATGAGTTTTTATATCTATGCATTTGGAAGACAATCTGAGTTTTTATATCTATGCATTTGGAAGACAATCTAAACTGGCTCACACTGCGAAGTGTATGTTTCATTAGTTCATGCAATCCATTGGAATCGAACCCATGACCTTGGTGTTGCAAGCGCTGTGCTCTACATTCTGACCTACAGGAATACAGCCTCATCACTTCCTCTAATAACCCCTTTTTAATGGTAAGGGCTTTCAAAAATGCACAAGCAATGAAACAGCAGGTGTCACGACATGATTCTAACTTTGTTTGGATGAATTCAGAAAGTAACCCGCGTGCGCTTTGATTCCTTGTTGACTTCAAAAACAGCCGTAAGTGAACTCAAGCACACGTCTCTCTCTGTCTCTCGTCCAAAGCGCCTGTAACTCTCTCTCTCTCTGTAACTAAGCGCGCATCTGTGTCCGTGTGCGCGCCGCGGGGCCGCTCTCCTCCAACGCGCCCGTGAGCGCCTCTGAGCGCGCGTTGTCCCCGCGCGTCTCGCACAGTTAGAGGTGATTTGCAGTGACGCGTGCTTGGAGTGCACCTTCCCAGTCCACTGTCAGCTCAATGCGACCTGGCAGGTCCAGGGGAACACGCTGTCAGTCGCCTGAAAGCGCGGCTCTCTTTGCCTGGACCGCAATGTCGCGGAAGCGCCGCGGAGGTGAGCGAAGCTCGCGCGTCTGATGTCGCTACAAGGTGAGTTTCAGCTGCCGCCGCGATTCATTCTCTCTTTGAGCTTTCGCAGGTCTGGCATGCTGGCGTGCTGTCGCTGTCACACACACACACACACACACACACACACACACTCACGCACAAGGTTTTTATACTGTACAAACTGTATTTTCTATCGCCCTACACCAACCCTACACATAAACCCACCCCTTACAGCAAACTTTCTGCATTTTTAGATTCAAAAAACTTAATTATGTATGATTTATAAGCTTATTTCCTCATAGGGACCTAAAAATGTCCCCACAAGGTCAAAATGTACTGGTATTACTATCCTTGTGGGGACATTTGGTTCTGATAATGTGATAAAACCACACACACACACACACACACACACACACAATTGTTTCTATGAATTGTGGGGACTTTCCATAGACTTCTATTACTTTTATACTGACCAAACAATATGTTTTATCCCCTAACCCTAAACCTACCCCTTACAGAAAACCTGTTTGCATTGTTACACTTTCAGATAAACATCATTTACTATTTTTTATTAAAAAAAACTTTTACCGCAGGTCAGTCCCCACAATGTCAAAAAAATTCAGGTTTTACTATCATTGTGGGAACATTTAGTCCCCTAAATATAGTATAAACAAGTACACACACACTCTCTCTCTCTCTCTCTCTCTCTCTCTCTCTCTCTCTCTCTCTCTCTCTACACACACACACACACTCTCTCTCTCTCTCTCTCTCTCTCTCTCTCTCTCTCTCACACACACACACACACACACACACACACTCTCTCTCTCTCTCTCTCTCTCTCTCTCTCACACACACACACACACTCTCTCTCTCTCTCTCACACACACACACACACACACACTCTCTCTCTCTCTCTCTCTCTCTCTCACACACACACACACACTCTCTCTCTCTCTCTCTCTCTCTCTCTCTCTCTCTCTCACACACTCTCTCACACACACACTCTCTCTCTCTCTCTCTCTCACACACACACACACACACACAGTTTTCCTCTCAGTTTACCACACACACCTTCACTAAAGAGGTGCTCTAGAGCGAGTGTGAGCAGGTGGTGCGCTTCAGCCTGCGGTGTATCTTCATCTCTCTCAGGTAAGCGGCTGTGTGCTCTAGTAAATGTTTACTGACCGCGTGAGTTTGTAAATATTTCCCAAGGCTTTTCCCCTCTGAGGTGAGAAACATATACCTGCTCACTGATGCCTGACACACAGTTACACACTACTAGCCCTGAGTGTGTGTGTGGTCACTCAATACAGTTTATAACCTCTTGTTTTACAACCAGAGTAACAGACCCACTGCATAATAATAACATGCCATGAAGAATCAAATATGCCACAATAAAGGATAATTGCTGGCAAATGTGCTGCATGTACTTTAACATTTCACACCGTCATCAGGTAAATCAGGGCAGAAACAGTTTAAAAACAGCAGTGTGTAAATGATTCAATGACTTCTTTTTCTGTCAGTGATTCTCTTGAGGTTTGTCTTGCATGACACACATTTGTCACCAGCAACAGGCTAAACATCATCTTCAGGACATTTTAAACACTAAAGCTTTATCTGACAGATTTGTGCTGCAAAACTTATAACGGTCAGTAAGATTGTTTTTAATGTTTCTGAAGGAAGTATCTTCTGTTTACAAAGGCTACATTTATTTGATCACAAACAATGTTAAAACTGTAAAATTGTGAAATATTATTACAATTTAAAATAACTGTTTTCTATGTGAATATATGTTAAACTGTAATTTATTTCTGTGATCAAAGCTGTATTTTCAGCATCATTACTCCAGTCTTCAGTGTCACATGATCTTCAGAAATCATTATAATATGCTGATTTGCTGCTCAAGAAACATTTCTGATTATTATCAATGTTGAAAACAGTTGTGCTGCACAATATTTGTGTGGAAAACGTGAGACATTTTATTTTTCAGGATTCACAGATGAATAGAAAGTTCAAAAGAACAGCATTCATTTGAAATATAAATCTTTTGTAACATTATAACTGTCTTTACTGTCACTTTTGATCAATTTTAATGTGTCCTTGATGAATAAAAGTAAAGAAACAAAAAAAATAAAAATCATACTGACACCAAACTTTTCAGCAGTAGTGTAAATGTAAAATAAAGTTATACATAATGACTGTAGTTATGTTTTGTTGATGTATGACACCTTGAAGGGACAGTTCATTGAAATATGATAATTCTGCCTAAAATAATTCACCATGAAGATCCAAGCCTGTATGACTTTGACTTCTGCAAAACACACACACACACACACACACACACACGCACACTAAAAAAACATATTTTGACTGGTTTATCCATGAAAGTCAATAGGGTCCAAATGAGAAAGATGAGGGGAAAAAAACCTGTTCATGATCCTTATAATTGCCATTCCTTCAAAATAAGCTTTTTTTCTTCAATGCACAAACACACAGCAATGTATTACTCAAAACTGCATCCGTAGCTCATGCACAAACTCATCAACATAGGTTAAGATTCACATATACAACATCACAGAAGCTGACATTAGATGTAATACAATTATATGAGCACATCAGTCTATGTAATTCTGATAAAATATACATGTTAAGTAAAATAAGTGGAGCGTAATAAAAAACAAACTAATCAGACAAATGACACAAATTGGGAAATAAAAAATACAGTGCAGAAAACACAGATATATTCAGTTTTAAAATACTGTAATATTTTTGTGCTCTGAAGAAGAAAAAAAAGCTCTGTGCATGATACTTTTATCTGAATTTACCTTAAAACACAAAGTTAGCAATATACAGTCAGTGCTTGATCATAAGAGACAAAGAGAGACAGTACGTGCATCAGGCGTGTAAACACTAAACTGATGGTCAGTAATAACACTGAGGGTCTGGTGAGGGTCTCACACAATAAAGCTTCTATCAGAACTCATTCATCACGTCCTGAAGAGACTCTGAACTCATTCACATCTGATACACATCAGCAGAAGAGGATCACTGTGCTTCCTCCACTACGAGTCTGAGAACACACACACACACACACACACACACACACACACACACACACACACACTCTCTCTCTCTCTCTCACACACACACACACACACACACACACACACACACACACACACACACACACACACACACACACACACACACACACACACACACACACACACACACTCTCTCTCTCACACACACACACACACACACACACACTCACACACACACACACACACACACACACACACACACACACACACACACACACACACACACACACACACGCACGCACGCACACACGCACGCACGCACGCACGCACGCACGCACGCACACACACACACAGACAGACAGACAGACACACACACGCACGCACACACGCACACACACACTCACACACACACACACACACACACACGCACACAGACAGACACACACACACACACACATGCACGCACACACAGAGACACACAGGTCAAAATATATCAACAAATAAAATAAAAAAACAGCATAAAACTACACACACACTATATCACACTACACTGCACTATTTTAACTCTCTACTGTATACAATCTACCATATTCTGTTTTCTAACAGCACACATTCACACTGTGAATTTGCACAACCCATTTTTAATGCAAAAACACTAAACCCAACCCAATAAACTCATGCAGCGGCCTGTAAAACTCACACATCATTTACATGACTCATGCAAATGCAGCAGGGAATGAATATTAATCTGTGATTGTGATGCAGATGTGCTTTGGATATGTAAATGACAGCACACGGTAGTGCGGCCTTCAGGATATCAGGAGCGGTGACCTCCACACAACCCCACAGCTCAAACTAACACATGTGAAGTTACTACAGCTGCACAAACACCACGGGAATCACATCAGACCAGCACAAACCTGATGATATCAGAATCAGAATCAGAATGAGCTTTATTGGCCAGGTATGTTTACACATACGAGGAATTTGTTATAGTGACAAAGCTCCACAGTGCAACAGAATGACAGCAACGGGACAGGACACAGACAACAAGAGAACAATATACAAATATACAAATAGGCAATGTATATACAAATAGGCAATGTAAATAGCAAAAACACTATGCAATACAGACAATCATGTGTGTACAGGTCTGACATGTGCAAATTTGAAATGGAAAAAAATAAAATAAAAAATATTATATATGTATGTGTGGTGAATAAATAGTTGTAAAATAGTGTTGTGTGTTCCACGTTAATGTCAAGTGTTCATGAGATGGATTGCTTCTGTTCCTGTGTCTGGTTGTTCTGGTGCTCAGAGCTCTGTAGCGTCGACCAGACGGCAGCAGTTCAAAGAGGGAGTGTGCTGGATGTGAGGGGTCCAGAGTGATTTTGCCAGCCCTTTTGCTCACTCTGGATAAATACAGTTCTTGGAGAGTAGGGAGGGTTGTACCAATGATTCGCTCAGCAGTCCGGACTACCCTCCGTAGTCTTCTGAGGTCAGATTTGGTAGCTGAGCTGAACCAGACAGTTATTGATGTGCAGAGGACGGATTCAATGATGGCAGAGTAGAACTGTTTCAGCAGCTCCTGTGGTAGGTTGAACTTCCTCAGCTGGCGAAGGAAGTACAACCTCTGCTGGGCCTTTCTCACAATGGAGTCTATGTGAATGTCCCACTTCAGGTCTGGGAGATGGTGGTGCCCAGGAACCTGAATGACTCCACTGCAGTCACAGTGCTGTTCATGATGGTGAGTGGGGGGAGAGCAGGGGGGTTTCTCCTGAAGTCCACGATCATCTCCACTGTTTTGAGCGTGTTAAGCTCCAGGTTGTTAAGACTGCACCAGACAGCCAGCTCCTTAACCTCCTGTCTGTAGGCAGACTCGTCACCGTCCTGAATGAGGCCGATCAGTGTGGTGTCGTCTGCAAACTTCAGGAGCTTGACAGAGGGGTCTTTAGATGTGCAGTCATTCGTGTAGAGGGAGAAGAGCAGTGGGGAGAGAACGCAGCCCTGAGGGGCTCCAGTGCTGGTGGTGCGGGTGCTGGATGAGAATTTTCCCAGCCTCACAAGCTGCTGCCTGTCTGTCAGGAAGCTGTTGATCCACTGACAGACGGAGGTAGGGACGGAGAGCTGTGTCAGTTTATTCTGAAGGGTGTCCGGGATGATGGTGTTAAAAGCAGAGCTGAAGTCTACAAACAGGATCCTCACATAAGTCCCTGGTCTGTCCAGATGCTGCAGGGTGAAGTGCAGTCCCATGTTGACTGCATCATCCACAGACCTGTTTGCTCTGTAGGCAAACTGCAGGGGGTCCAGTAAGGGTCCAGTGGAGGCCTTCAGATAAGCCAAAACCAGTCTTTCAAATGATTTCATGACCACAGACGTTAGAGCCACAGGTCTGTAGTCATTAAGTCCAGTAATTTTGGGTTTCTTTGGGACAGGGATGATAGTGGAGCGTTTGAAGCATGAGGGGACTTCGCACAGCTCCAGTGATCTGTTGAAGATCTGTGTGAAAATGGGGGCTAGCTGGTCAGCACAGGATTTAAGGCAGGCTGGTGACACACCGTCTGGGCCTGGTGCTTTCCTTCTTTTGTTCTTTATGAAGACCTGCCGCACGTCATCTTCACTTATTTTCAGTGCAGGTGTGGGGGAGAGGGGGGTTGCTGGAGGTGTTAATGGTTGTGTGGAGAGGTGTTCAGGGTGGGTGTGGGGTGTTTTTTCAAACCTGCAGCAAAAGACATTCAAATCGTCTGCTAGTTGTTGATTCTCCACAGTGCTGGGGGATGGTGTCTTGTAATTTGTAAAGTCTTTCATACCTTTCCACACTGAAGCAGAATCACT
The DNA here is from genome assembly GCA_027422415.1 of Schizothorax lantsangensis. Lineage (NCBI taxonomy): Eukaryota > Metazoa > Chordata > Actinopteri > Cypriniformes > Cyprinidae > Schizothorax > Schizothorax lantsangensis. The sequence continues at coordinate 34,938,691 of CM049853.1, forward strand.
GGAAGAGAACTGAATCCTTAGCTTGTCAGAATAATTCCTCTTAGCCACCCTGATCTCCTTTTCCAGTGTGTATTTGGCCTGTTTATACAAGACTTTATCCCTCATCCTGTAAGCATCTTCTTTGGCCTGATGGAGCTGTCTGAGTTTTGCTGTGAACCATGGTTTGTCGTTGTTGTAGGTTAAACGAGTCCTGGTAGGAATACACATATCTTCACAGAAACTGATATATGATGTTACAGTCTCTGTGAGTTCGTCCAAATCGGTGGCAGCAGCTTCAAAAACACTCCAATCAGTGAGGTCAAAACAAGCTTTTAAATCTTGCTCTGCTTCAGCAGTCCATCTTTTAACAGTTTTTAATACAGGTTTTTCAGATTTGAGTTTCTGCCTGTAGGTTGGTATAAGATGAACTAAACAGTGATCAGATAGTCCTAAAGCTGCTCGAGGGACAGAGTGATATGCATCCTTTATCGCTGTGTAACAGTGATCCAATATATTACTGTCTCTGGTGGGACATGTGATGTGCTGTCTGTATTTTGGCAGTTCGCGTGAGAGATTTGCTTTATTAAAGTCACCGAGAATTATTAAAACAGAATCCGGGTGTTGTTGCTCAGTCTCTGTGATCTGATCAGCGAGTTTCTGTAAAGCTGATCTGGCGTTCGCGTGCGGTGGAATGTAAACACTCACGAGAATGAACGAACAGAACTCCCGCGGCAAATAGAACGGCTTGCAGTTAATGAAGAGCGTTTCTAGATCATAACAGCACATCTTCTTTAACACAGTTACATCTGTACACCACCTCTCATTGATGTAGAAGCACGTCCCGCCGCCGCGTGATTTCCCCGTTGATTCTGCCTCGCGATCTGCTCTGATCAGCTGGAAGTTGGGAAGATGTAACGCGCTGTCCGGTATGGTATCCTTCAGCCAGGTTTCCGTGAAACACAGAGCAGCAGAGTTTGAGAAATCCTTATTTGTCAGGAGAAGTTTGTTCGTTTTGTTGGGTAGAGAGCAGAGATTCGCGAGATGGATGCTAGGCAACGGCGTTCTTAATCCGCGCTCACGAAGCTTCACAAGCGCGCCGGCTCGCTTCCCCCGTCTGTGCGACCTGTAGCGTCTAAACAACACCGCAGCTCCGCCAACTATAATGTCCAGCAAAGCGTCCGAGTAATCAAAATCCGGTAAAAGATTTTGTGGTGTGTTCTGCCGAATGTTCAGCAGTTCATCCCTGGTAAAGCTGATCGTGTTTGAGAAACAAAAAACAGGAAAAACAAACAAAAACAGTACAAACACTGGAGAGCAAAGCACAGTAGCTGCCATCTGCGGCGCCATCACGATATGATCCAGAACACACATATCAAATGTGCTGGCAGTGCTGGGGGTCACACATTAAGTAACACAAGTAACATAATCAGATTACTTTTTTCAAGTAACTTCTAAAGTAACGTATTACTTTTTAATTTAGAAGGAAATATCTGAGTTACTTTTTCAAATAAGTAAGAGTTACTTTGTTTCTGATGTATTGAGTGACAGCTCTGGTGTTGCCATGGTGATGTATTGAGTGACAGCTCTGGTGTTGCCATGGTGATGTATTGAGTGACAGCTCTGGTGTTGTCATGGTGACAGAAATCAGAGCGTTGTGTGTGAACGTGATCTTACTGTAGTTCTAGACTAAATATCAACATGATCTTACTGTAGTTCTAGACTAAATATCAACATGATCTTACTGTAGATCTAGACTAAATATCAACATGATCTTACTGTAGTTCTAGACTAAATATCAACATGATCTTACTGTAGTTCTAGACTAAATATCAACATGATCTTACTGTAGTTCTAGACTAAATATCAACATGATCTTACTGTAGTTCTAGACTAAATATCAACATGATCTTACTGTAGTTCTAGACTAAATATCAACACGATCTTACTGTAGATCTAGACTAAATATCAACACGATCTTACTGTAGATCTAGACTAAATATCAACATGATCTTACTGTAGTTCTAGACTAAATATCAACACGATCTTACTGTAGTTCTAGACTAAATATCAACATGATCTTACTGTAGTTCTAGACTAAATATCAACAACATCTTACTGTAGTTCTAGACTAAATATCAACACGATCTTACTGTAGTTCTAGACTAAATATCAACACGATCTTACTGTAGTTCTAGACTAAATATCAACACGATCTTACTGTAGTTCTAGACTAAATATCAACATGATCTTACTGTAGTTCTAGACTAAATATCAATATGATCTTACTGTAGTTCTAGACTAAATATCAACACGATCTTACTGTAGTTCTAGACTAAATATCAACACGATCTTACTGTAGTTCTAGACTAAATATCAACACGATCTTACTGTAGTTTTAGACTAAATATCAACACGATCTTACTGTAGATCTAGACTAAATATCAACATGATCTTACTGTATTTCTAGACTAAATATCAACATGATCTTACTGTAGTTTTAGACTAAATATCAACACGATCTTACTGTAGTTTTAGACTAAATATCAACACGATCTTACTGTAGTTCTAGACTAAATATCAACACGATCTTACTGTAGTTCTAGACTAAATATCAACACGATCTTACTGTAGTTCTAGACTAAATATCAACATGATCTTACTGTAGTTCTAGACTAAATATCAACATGATCTTACTGTAGTTTTAGACTAAATATCAACACGATCTTACTGTAGATCTAGACTAAATATCAACATGATCTTACTGTAGATCTAGACTAAATATCAACACGATCTTACTGTAGATCTAGACTAAATATCAACACGATCTTACTGTATTTCTAGACTAAATATCAACATGATCTTACTGTAGTTTTAGACTAAATATCAACACGATCTTACTGTAGATCTAGACTAAATATCAACACGATCTTACTGTAGATCTAGACTAAATATCAACATGTATTTACTCATCTCACACATTCAGCATTCCTCAAAATGAATAAAAATGATGCAAACCTGCATAATAATACAAATATAATTTATGTATTTATTCTTATTTATCCTTTATGCTGCTGACCTTCAGTGATGCAATTCAACCATACTAATATGCAAAAATAACTTTAGATAAAAAAATAAAAAAATTAATTGCTGAATTTGCCAAAAATATATTTTTTATATATTAAAAACAAACAAGCATACCCAGTCAGGTTGAAAAAAGTAACGCAAAAATATAACATTACTTTCAATAAAAAGCAACTAAGTAGCGCAATTACTTACTTTTTTAGTTACATTGTAATGCGTTACATTTAAAAGTAACTTTGCTCAACACTGTGTTTGTCTGTCTTTACTGTCAGATGTCAGTTTCATGAATTTACAACCTGCAGGTCTAAAGGTCTCTTTATCCACACTCTTAAAAATAAAGCTTCAAAAGGAGGTTTTCGCAGAAGATCCAGGTTTGGTTCCCCAAAGAACCTTCAGTCAGCAGCTCTTAAAAGACTATTTTTTTCTTAGTGTAAAGAACATTTAATAATCTGAAGAACCTTACAGAACCTTTATGGAAAGAAAAGTTTCTAAGGATGTTAAAAGCCTCGTTCAGACTGTCAGCCCAAATCCCATTTTTGTGCAAATCCGATTGAAATCCGATCATGTTTAAATAGTCTGAACGGCAACGAACTACATGAAATCCGATTTGTGCAAATCCGTTTCGAGCTACGTTCGTATGTGGTTTGGAATCCTATTCAAATCGCATTTCTGGAAACCCGATTTAGTCTGGACGGTCAGATCGGATTTAGCGTTGCTTTTTCACGTTCTCACGCCACGTAAAACGTAAATACGTCAGACGTTTTTGCAGAAAACATGCTGAACATCTCTGCAGAAACAAGCTTGTGTCATTGCGAAGTGCAAGTCAAGCGGAATAAAACAATATAGTGCTAGTATACGCACCTCTTTGTGTTTTGAAAGTAGCGTAGACAACAAAAAAAATGAAAAAAAGAAAAGTAGCGGAGGTCGGCAACACGGAATAAAGCCGCATATTCAAGCTTCCTGCGTTTCTGCCGCTGCCTCACAAGACGAAATATAATACTACAGCACACTGGTCTCAAACTCAATTCCTGGAGGGCCACAGCTCTGCACAGTTTAGCTCCAACCCTAATCAAACACACCTGATCCAGCTAATCAAGCTCTTCAGGATTCCAAGCAGGTGTGATTTGGAGCTGGTTGGAGCTAAACTGTGCAGAGCTGCGGCCCTCCAGGAATTGAGTTTGAGACCAATACTACAGCGCAACCGCGAAGGTAAGACAACATCTGTATTGCAAACTGTATTGCTGTTACTGTTGTTTTTAGCGTAGGCATAACAACGCAACGGCATTACCATAGAAACCAATGCACATTCAGCAAAAACTAAAAAGCGCTTATGGACACACAAATCGGATATGAACAGTTGCGATATGCTGTGTGGACAGTCAGTTATTCAAATCAGATTCCATCCGGATATGCACAAAATCAGATTTGGGCTGACAGTCTGAACGAGGCTAAAGTTTCTTCGTGGAATCATTGGTGCGATTAAGAAAAATCCAAAAGAGGTTTTTCACAGAGGTGCTATTGAAGAACCATTTTGGGTTCCACAAAAACAAACAAAAACCTTCTGAGAACAGTTTTTTGTTAGTGTGAAGAACTTCTTTCTGTATGAAGAACATTTTGTGGAATGGAAATTTGCCATGCTGTTAAAATATCTTCATGAAACCAATGCTAACTTTATTTTAAGAGTGAATGAGAGTGTTTTCCTCATCCTTCACACTGAAAAGATGTAAGATGCCTTTAATAATTAAAAATCATTAACTATTAATTGTCAGGAAAAAAGTATAATTTAAATAAATTGAATGAATATTGTTATTTATCATATTGCTGCTGCTGCTGCAAATTTATATCAGATGTAAGCAATGTATTGCTTTATTTAAAAAAAATGCAATGCAGAATGCTTGATAAAACTGATAAAATCAGTCAAATCTAATCGAGAAAAACACGTTTGATCACAAACTTTGGTTTCCATTAACACGGTCCAGTCGTTCTAACTCAAATGTGCTGATATCAGGAGTTTTATAACTCATCCGGGACCTTTTACGCTGCAAATATCACTGAACAATAAAATCAAATCCAGCACATTCGTCTTTACTCTTATCAGATGAGCTTTATTGCTCCAAACAATTACTGTCCAATCACACGGCAGATAGGCGGAGGAAGTGGTGTCACCGGCGGGACAGTGAAGGATGAAGGCGTGTCAGGATGAGATATTGGGCCGCGCCTGATGTATTGAGTTGGAACGGATCCGATCGGCGCCGCAGGGGGTGACGAGACCCGACGGCCCTAAAACAGAGCCGTAATAGTGTTTACTGTCTTATCTGGACACATAAACCCAATAACACCAACCTCTCCACACCGTTTCATTATAACATCGTCTAGAAGTTTCTCAAGACTTTCTGCTGTTTGCAGGAGTTTACATCACTCCAGTTTTTATATTTTACATTTTAATTTTAATAATTGTGTTGTGTGCTTTTCTCATATATATATATATATATATATGTGTGTGTGTGTGTGTGTGTGTGTGTGTGTGTGTTGGTGTCATTGTACAATAACCTTCCTTAGTTTCGATCACTCCAGTGTGAATCTGTTATCACTGAGTTTTTATATTTTCCATATTAATTTTAATAATTCTGTTGTGTGTTTTTCTCATTTACATATATATATATATATGTGTGTGTGTGTGTGTGTGTGTTGTTGTCATTGTACAATAACTTCCTTAGTTAATTAATATTTGCAGTGTGAATTTGGTATCGCTGAGTTTTTATATTTTACATTTTAATTTTAATAATTTTTTGTGTGTTTTTCTAATTTTTTTTATAAATATGTTGGTGTCATTTTACAATAACCTTCCTTAGTTAACCTTATTTAATGCATTAACTAACATTAACTAATAATGAGCAATACATGTATTAGTGTTCATGAATCTTTGTTAATAAATCATTCTTTGTCAATAAATCAATAAATCTTTGTCTATTAGTTAATAAAAATACACTTGTTGATTTCTAGTTCATGTTAACTCAAGTTCATTAAATAATATTAAGATAGTTTTGATTTAAAATGTATAAGTACATGTTGAAATTAATATCAGCTATGATTAATTAATGCTTTACAATAATTTTTCATTGGTAGTTCATGTTAATTAATGTAGTTAACTAAGCTTAAGTAAGTTTATTGTAAAGTGTTACCTCTATGTCTATATAGTTTTTATTAATTTTATTTCAGTTTTAGTTTTAGTTATTTTAGTACATCAAGTTAATTGAATTGGAAATAAAAATTGAATTTAAAAAATCATAAAAAGTTTTTAATATTCAATTTCAGCTAACATTTATTTTATTTCAAGAAATGAAAATGGTTAGTTTTTAGTTTCTGTTTTAGTTTCCACTAACTATAATAACCCTGGATTACACAAGTCTTTTCAATGAAGAGTTACAGGATGTTTCTCAGAAGATCAAGGAAAGATTGATTTCTCATATGAACACATTTTCTGCATCTACTTTACGGTTTGGATCTTCTGTAGATTTTGACGTGTTTTATAAACATTCAATACAAAAACTCATGAAATGACAGCACAATAATGGCGTGTTTGATCAGATCAATCAGACAGTCATTAGCAGATTATTTCAGCTCAGTTCATGTTGACATCAGGGTTGATCACAAACACCCGTCTCATATAAACATGACCCCAATTTACAGAGCGCTGCGGAGCGGCATGAGATCTCAGAGCCGGGTCAATCGAGAGAGAGAGAGAGAGAGAGAGAGAGAGAGAGAGAGAGAGAGAGAGAGAGAGAAACATCCCTCCTGCAGGCGGCCACTTTTACACACTCTCTATTATTCATACTGACAATATAATATAATCACTATTTTGTTTTATTGTAATCTTACTAGTGCATTGTCATCTCATGAGTGATTTCATGTTAAATATTGAATAAATTCAAATGAGCAATAGCTCACAAATAAAATTAAATGTACTGTTGCAGATTTTTGGACGTGGTCTTTAGACTAGCACAACATTTTCACCATCATATATGGACTATACTGGATTAAACACTTGACTTTTAGATTTTATTCAGGTTATTAAAGGAACAGTTACCCTAAAACTATCAATCTTCCATTATTTACTCTCCCTAAAGTCATTCTGAACCTGCATGACTTTATTTCTGCTGCGAAACACAAAATATATTTTGTTATCGACTTCCACTGTATGGACACATTTCTATTTTCAAAATATATTTTTATGTTTTGCAGAAGAAACACGTGAGGGAGAGTAAATGATGGTCATTTTGGGTGAACTGTCCCTTTAAGAAATAGTGGTTTCTTAATTTTTACTCTCTCTAATCAATATGTTTCAAACTAAACATTATTCTTATGAATATTGTTTTAACTGATAAACAAATGAACATGTATTTCTATGTCACATCCATCTTGTAAAATCATATTGTAAAATCCCTTTAATTAACAAAAGCCTCAATGACATCATCCTCCAGGAAGTGACATCATTTTGGAGGGAAAACAGCAGCACAAACATCATTGGTAAGTTTTATCAATGGTTCTGATGAATTCTGGGAGGTTTTGTGGCGTCTCTCCGCATTTGTGCTCTTTTTGTCCAAATTGCGCAAATCAGTTTGACAATATAGATATAAAAAAAAGGTTGAAAATATGAAATAGAACTTTCAGTGCTTCACTGCAACAACATTAACTCTACCAACATCATATTTGTGTAAATAATCAAGTATTAATTAATAAGGTTTTTTGACAAATATGTTTTTAAATTTGATTGAAATGCTTAAATCTGCAACTCAAGCCGATTCCGAGTTGTAAATGTACTGAAAACACAATCATCTACAAACATCTCAGTGTCATGAAGCCCAGGAGCGCAGGAGAAATGACTATCATATGCAGCGGATAACTGGAGACGTTTCCTGAGGGTCATCTGAACGCTGGAGAGCTCATCTATTGACCAGACGCACAAAACATCACGACTGGTTTTCTCCAATCACCCGAGGCCAGGTTCTGCATTACAGCACCAGAAACGGCCTGCTCCTCTCTCATCTGCGGCTCTCGCTCCCTGTGTGTTTAAGACAAGGTGACAGAGCCACGCACAAGAAAAATCCCGTAATCTCCAGAAGAGCCGGAGGTGGCCGGATCCGGACGGTGGGAGAAACAGAGATGGACTCTGACAATCCCTCCACCCCTACAGCGGCCTGCGCACAAGATTACTATATTTCTTCTGAAAGCTCTTTTACCGAAGAGCGCAGACGCAGCACTGCAGGAGGAGGATCTGTCTCCTGTTATTAAACACGCCGCACACGGCCGGTCACAGATACCTCTGTAATATGGGTCACAAATACATGCGTCTCCGCCGGCCGCTCCATGGGCTGACGCCTGATGTCAGTGCTGTTCCGGGGTCACGGATTGGCTGGCAGGCTTGGACATGTGACAGCACTGAAACTGTCTAACTGGATACAGAGAGACAGACTGAGTTAATCTGGCCACCTGTCCAGCAGAGAGAGAGAGAGCGAGTCCAGACCCAGAGCAGAAATAATACTGTTAATAATACAAAGTTACAAAAGGTTCTAACTCAATCTGATATAATCACACACTGTAAAAAAAATGACCGTGAATTTAACGGTAAACGCTGTAAAAATGCTACAGTAAAAACTGTTAAATGGTTAACGGTAAGTTCCCCTACTATATACAGTGAAAAACTGTATTGGCATTACATGTAATTTTACAGTAGCATACCGTTTTTGGAAGCAGAAAAAGATGTATAATTTACGTTGAATTACCGTAAATTGGCATTCCCAGAATTCCCTGCGTTACATTTCAAATTTAATGTATTTTTGTTGAAAAAACTATGTTTCTTCTTAGTTTTTTCTTATCAGTTGTGTACATTAGGTGTGTATGTTACATCTAATGTTGTTAAATTAATGTTTATTGCATATTTCAGTTTAAGTGTGTTACTATGATGGTGTTTAGTGTTTGTGTGAATGACGCTGTGCACCTTCTATATATGTTAATATTTAAAAGCTGCTTGTGATGGGCTTTGGTTCATCATGTGATCTTCTCATCACCTCCTGCTTTTAGTGGTTATCAGTGTATTACAAAGATACAAAACAGATTTCAGTACTTCAATAGGTATATTGGTATGTTAACGGCATATTAGTTAATGAAATTACAGTATTTAGCTGTAAATTTAAGTTACAGTGTTTTACCGTAAATTTAACAGATTTTTTTTTTTTTACAGTGCATCATTACTTACATGGTGCAGCTGATTGGTTACTTTTCACATCAGCAGCCAATGAGCTCGCTGCTCAACATTCAAATACTCGGCGTGTGCTCGCTGTAGCAGTTGCAGCCCTCCACCTTCCCCAGCTCCACCTGCACTGTAAAATATGACTGTGATTTTAACGGTAAAAAACTGTGAAAATGTTACAGTAAAAACCTGTTAACTGGTTAACGGTAAGTTCCTGTAAAATGTACAGGGAAAAACCGCAAACTGACGTTCCCAGAATTCCCTGCGTTGCATTTAAAATTTTGTTTGAATTTGATGTTTTTTTCTTTGAAATAACTGTTTCTTCTTAGTTTTTTCTTATCAGTTATGTTTATTAGGGTTGTATGTTACATCTAATGTTGTTAAATTAATGTTTATTGCATATTTCAGTTTAATGAGTCTCACTATGATGGTGATTAGTGTTTGTGTGAATGACGCTGTGCACCTTCTACACTGTATATGTTATTATTTAAAAGCTGCTTGTGATTGGCTTTGGTTCATCATGTGACTCTCATCATCTCCTGCTTTTGGTGGTTATCAGTGTATTACAAAGATACAAAACAGATTTCAGTACTTCAATAGGTTGGTATGTTAACATTATATCAGTTAATGAAATTACGGTATTTAACTGTAAATTTAAGTTAAAACCGTAAAACCTAAAATGTTGTTACCGTATTTCTTACGGTAGAATTCTGGCAACCACAACAGCCATTATTTTACTGTAAATTTTACTTTTTTTAAAAAAAATGTGTATAGATCTGCTGTGGGGTGATTTCATGTATGTTATATGCAGAGCTGTGTAGTATATGATTACATCTGGATTATGTAATCATATTCTTAAAAAATAAGTAGTTGTAATTAGATTAAATTGCATTTTAAAATACTTGTAATCGGTTCTTGATTACATGATTACATATTATCCACTCAATAGCATTAAATGATTCATAATTTATTGATTCTTGCTAATTCTTCTTTTTCATCTTTTACATTTTTTTTTTAAATTTTGTTAGTTTCTTATTTACATGTAATGCAGGAATATATTCCCAACTTTTTTGGGGGAATTTATATAATATATTTACTTAAAGTACCCATAAAATGTTAAAATAAATATTTTAATAATTAGGTACCATATTTGCATGTTCACGGTTCTCTGACGTTGGTTAATGGTCACATGACATGCAGGTAAACAAATAAAATATTTACATTTTTTTAGAAAGTTTTATTTTAATTGATGTTATTTTAATAGGATTTATTTAAATTTTAAATTTGTATGATTTAATTAATTATTTGCTTTTCAAACACTCGGTTTCCTTGTGAACTAATGAGTTTGGGAAGCCTTGATAATGTAATGTACTCCAGAGACTCTTCTATGTGTCTCTTTCTCTCTAAAATACAAAGTATTAAATATGAACAGCGATGTGGTTTTATGAGCGCTGCAGTTTTGACATTTATGAGCTTCAAACCAAAATCAACTGCTGATGCACATCTGTACCATATGAAATATGGGAGAAATTGTTACTGGGTCTTTATCTATCTATATTAAAACAGCATCAATTTAGAACATTTTATATCATTACATCATAGTTTTGTATCTTTTGCATGTGAACACAAACCAGAAAGACATGTATTCAGACAACAGCCTCAGTATAAAGACAGTAGATTTAAACTGAAAGATTGTGTTGAGTACGTTACATAAATGTCAGTTCTGGGCATGTTGGGTATTTGATACATTCATATGTATTTTTAATCAATTAATTAGAACCTTTTGGCTGTTTAATTTATTTTATGTTTCTTAACTCATTTTTTAATTTAGCTGTAAAGCCAATAATATGCTGTTTAGTTTAGCAGCTAACTCATATTACTACAGTATGCAGCGCTGTACGTTTACATTTATGCATTTAGTAGACGCTTTATGCAAAGCAGTTTACAAAAGAACAAAGCAATTATTTAAAGAACTGTAGAGGTTTAAAGTTTTGTGTCTGTACAGAAAGTGACTGAAAAATAAACACAGCACTGGAGTATAATATGTGACCCTGGAGCACAAAACCAGTCATAAGGGTCAATTTTTCGAAATTGAGTTATATACATCATCTGAAAGCAGAATAAATAGCTTTCCATTGATGTATGGTTTGTTATGATAGGACAATATTTGTCTGAGATACAACTATTTGAAAATCTGGAATCTGAGGGTGCAAAAAAATCTAAATATTGAGAAAATCACCTTTAAAGTTGTTCAAATGAAGTTCTTAGCAATGCATATTACTAATCAAAAATTAAGTTTTGATATATTTACAGTAGGAAATTTACAAAATATCTTCATGGAACATGATCTTTACTTAATATCCTAATGATTTTTGGCATAAAAGAAAAATCAATAATTTTGACCCATACAGTGTATTTTTGGCTATTGCTACAAATATACCCCAGCGACTTAAGACTGCTTTTGTGCTCCAGGGTCACATATGTGACAACTAGCCCCGCTCTGCTCTAATATGAGCCAGTAAATCAGTCCTACAGGTTGACCTACAAACACCAGACAGCTGATTTCTGCTAGAATAAAGTAGATGATTTGACACGAGTAGATCTACTGATAGATGGATGATTCCAGAACATCTGAAATATGAATATGAATCATGTTGATTCTAAAGCAGAGGTTTTATGGTGCTGTCCTGACCCCTGCTGGACACTCACTGCACTGCACATTCACCAACGCTGACCGTGTGGAGGTATTTTTAGGCACCTTTGATCTGTGTGTGTGTGTGTGTGTGTGTGTGTGTGTGTGTGTGTGTGTGTGTGTGTGTGTGTGTGTGTGTGTGTGTGTGTGTGTGTGTGTGTGTGAGAGAGAGCTCAAGGTCACGGCTGGTTTTATTTCCAGCATGTCTGTCTTTTGATCTCTGTCTCAGGATGACAAGGTAAAACACACAGCAAACGCACTCATCAAACACAGCAGACACATGTAGCAGGAAATAAACAGAGAATAAGCCCTCCAGTGACACACACACACACACACACCTTCTGCTCAGCAGGCGTTTGAGCTCCGGATGTTTCTTGCGATCGGTCAGTCTGAAGTCGCTTGGAGCGAAACACACGGGCAGATAAAAATAGTTTGAGATGTTTCGGTGTCGTGTCAACAATCTGTCAGACTGTCAGACACCTGGTTACGACCCCCATCACATCACATGACCATCACAGCAGCGGCTTCAGGACAACTGAGAAAACACTCAACCACACAAACCTGAGTTAGCTCTTTTGTTCAAATAAGAATGTTTTCCACACAACAACAGTTCGTCATAACCACAGCTGTCCCAAAAACATCATGAACTCATACCTAGTGCACGATATCCCAAATCCTATGAAGCTGTGATACTCTGTGTGAGAAACAGAACCAAATGGAAGTCATTCACTGAACATCTATCCCCTTTTGAGCCCAAAGTATCCATCTTATTTTCATTTCTTGCAATTGTGCAAAACTTTCAATTCATTAGCTGCTAGGCCCTATAGGTAAATAATAATAAAAAAAATAAAATAAATAAAAATTGCAGTAAACAATAAAGCTATTTGACCTCCAAACCAGTGTGTTTGTGATTATGACATTTAAAAAAAAAAAAAAAAAAAAAAAATTTGTTTGCAATATCAAGCAGCATATGTTTTTGTACAGCTAAAATAACTGTAAGGGAATGACACCAGCAGAGGAGGACAGTAGAGAAGTAGTTTTACTCTGCTTTACAAGTACTTTTCAAGTGTCAGACTTTATCAGAGTGTTTTTCTTTAGAAAACCTTACTTAACATTCCAAAGCATAATATTGAACTTTTTACTGCACTACGTTACATATTAAATATAATTTAATACTTAATTACGTTAGAAAGCTATAACTTTCTTACCTTTACTCAAGTAAAAGTGATTCAAACATTTACTTGAGTACAAGAAAGTACTAAATATCAAGTGATGTATATGTCAAAATAAAGATTTTTGTTAAACAGTAACACTAGTGACACAACTCCAGGAGACCACTACTTTCATTATATATTTTATAATATTTATTCAAAAAAAAATTATGCCATTTGCATCATATATTTGATAGTTATGAATACATTATTGTATTTTAAATGGTAGAAAAACCTCAAAATAAAGCACTCTCCCTCTGTACATGGCTGTGGAGACGAGCAGTTTTGTGGTGCTTGGAATTTGATATAATTAATAAAAAACAAAAAAATAGTGCCACATTGATGCTCAAGAAGGTGTAATTGTTCAAATAACATATTGTTTCGTTTAAAAAATGTAAAGGCCTTTGCTAAACAGGCCAATAAGAGACTATTAAATACTACTATTCCTTTTAATTATACAAATGTGTCATTAAAAATGTCTACAAATTTATAAAACTATATAAAAAATTATAAAAGTTTGATCGCAACATATAATCATTGCTGTTAATAGTGTTCACCGTCTGTTTGAGTACATGTCATCAAGTAACTGCTTGATTTTTACTGTACATTTCTGCCATATGGACATCAACTTGAGTCACCACTGATAAGCTATTACTAAATATAATGTAGAAACTTTCATTTTCTCTAAAGCTGCTTTGCAATGATTTGTTTAAAGCGCTATACAAATAAACTTGAACAAAAAGCAGTCATAAGTAACACAGGTATATTTGTAGCAATAGCCAAAAATATATTGTATGGGTCAAAATTATTGATTTTTCTTTTATGCCAAAAATCATTAGGATATTAAGTAAACATCATGTTCCATGAAGATATTTTGTAAATTTCCTACCGTAAATATATCAAAACTTCATTTTTGATTAGTAATATGCATTGCTAAGAACTTCATTTGAACAACTTTAAAGGTGATTTTCTCAATATTTAGATTTTTTTGCACCCTCAGATTCCAGATTTTACAAATAGTTGTATCTCAGCCAAATATTGTCCGATCATAACAAACCATACATCAATGGAAAGCTTGATTTATTCAGCTTTCAGATTATGTATAAATCTCAATTTCTAAAAATAGACACTTAAGGCTGGTTTTGTGGTCCAGGGTCATATTTTAGAAACCTAAAGAACCTTTTCTGCATTTGACAGGTTTCATGGATGTTTAAGGCTCTTCACAGAACCATTGATGCCAATAGAAGCTTTATTTTTAAGAGTGTAGACACTGGTTCAATGGTTGAGTGCAGATCGCCTCCTAGTGGCTCTCTGGAGCTGGACAGTCAAGTAAGAACTCTTCCTGAAGATTCTTCTAAACTTCCCGTGTGAAAATAACATCTTAGGGTTTGAAATAACATGAGTGTAAATAATGAGTGTATTTTAATTCCTATGAAGCAGACCAGGCGTGTGGCCACAGACAGCAGGTCATTCTGCTCCAACGACTCAACAACAACAAATACCACACAGAGAGCTCCGTCTCCTGTCTCCTCTCGTCTCGGGTTTTAATTACCCAGAGTCCCGTGCGGCGGAGCGACGCTCTCTCGGGTCAGTGTGGCCCACCCTCATCATTAATTACTGCTGACCTCGTCACGCTGACCGCAGACGCGTGTCATTAGCCGGGGAGCAACATATGAAACATTAAACATGCTCGGCGGCGCCACAATCCAAACATTTCATTTGTTCTCAATTATTCATTTCTTTGAAGGTTCAGAAGAGTCGTTAATATGGAAATCAGCTCACATGCTAACGAGCTCTTGCTATCTGATTTGGGACACATCACTGGAGCACATTAACAGTTTCTTTTTCTTTCTTTGTCTACAAAGCTCAGAACTATTCAGATATATACATTAAAATCCACATAAAACAACTTTCACAGTCTGTTTTACTTAATGTGATGTATTTCTGAGTGACTGGTGGTGATTTGATCGCCATGTCTTTTTGTCAAATCTATCATTATTTTGTATTATAGTTATATTTTAGGCCTTTATTGCATGTAACCAGTTAACCGATGTTAGATTACAGTATGAACCTGCATACAGTGAGGAAAAAAATATTTGATCCTCTGCTGATTTTGTACGTTTGCCCACTGACAAAGACATGATCAGTCTATAATTTTAATGGTAGGTTTATTTGAACCGTGAGAGACAGAATAACAACAAAACAATCCAGAAAAACACATTTCAAAAAGTTATAATTTGATTTGCATTTTAATGAGTCAAATAAGTATTTGACCCCAAATCATGATTTAGTACTTGGTGGCAAACCCTTGTTGGCAATCACAGAGGTCAGACGTTTCTTGTAGTTGGTCACCAGGTTTGCACACATCTCAGGAGGGATTTTGTCCCACTCCTCTTTGCAGATCCTCTCCAAGTCATTAAGGTTTCGAGGCTGATGTTTCGAGGCTCCCTCCACAGGTTTTCTATGGGATGAAGGTCTGGAGACTCCAGGACCTTAATGTGCTTCCTAAATTTGTTTGATTCACTCCTTTGTTGCCTTCGTGTGTTTTGGGTCATTGTCATGCTGGAATACCCATCCACGACCCGTTTTCAATGATCTGTGCAGCCTGGTGTGATGTACATGGCCCCGTCCATCAAAAAAGTTTCCACCTCCATTTCTATGCTTGACGGAATGGGGATGGTGTTCTTGGGGTCATAGGCAGCATTCCTCCTCCTCCAAACACGGGGAGTTGAGTTGATTTTGGTCTCTCTGACCACAACACTTTCACACAGTTCTCCTCTGAATTTGGGGCATCAGTGTGTAGCGGGCCTGTACGGGTACAACGGGCAGCTAAAGGCCCTAAAAGACTTAAGAAAAAAAATTCACTAAAATGAAATTACAGTCCAAAAAACGCGTTGTCTTCTCATTGCACGGTTTGCAATATCTTCTAATGCTGCCATTCTGTTGCAAACTTACTTCATAGGCCATTCTATAGGTTGCTATTTGCGTGGATCCAAATTATTTCATAATGTGTAATTATTCTTTGGACAAACAATGTGTGTGTTGTTATCTATTGATTACAAATTACTTAGCAACAGAATATTAGTAGTAGTAGTAGTGTAGTTTATTAAACAATAATGTTTCCAAAAGTTAAACTACGAATTCAAGTAAAATTTTCAGTCATCTTATAAAAAGTGCGCATCCTACTTTTAAAATCACTGCTATGACAACTAATAAAAAGTGCAGTATCACAAAATTTAGCAAAACAAACATTTAGAAAGTTGGATGTTTCATATCATAATAAAATAATTATTTTTTTGTCTTCAATAAATATACTGTCATTAAAATGTGCCATTAATATATAAAAAAATATATTTTAAAATGCAGAAACAAAATCATTTTAAGAAGTAAAGATTCTGAAAGTATTGAAGGAGATCCCATAATAATTGAATATATATTTACAGTAGTAACAACAAATTATATTTTATTATATGATATGATTAATATCATGTTTTTAAATATGATGGTTTCATTCTAAACATGGTGATTATCTCTAATATGGACACTCAACATAATATATGATATTCACCATCTGAATCTAATCATGTCAACAAATGGAAAATCCATCTATTAATTATCATGTTAATTACTGTGTGCGTTTAGCCCCAACAGCAGGGGCGCTTTTTACCCCAAATACCATACTTTTACATAGTCTGTCCTGGCGGTGCACTTTTCCAAAAACTGTTGCTGTAAATATATCTTAAAACACTCTAAATCAAATCATAAAATCATAAAGAAGACCTTTGTCTCAAAATATATGCATTAATTTTAGCGATTCTCATTTGCTACTTAAATCTACAACATTTTAAAAAACATAAAATATTAGATCAAGTAAGCACAGAATAAACACTGTGTTTTGGAAAGTGCTACGCCATGTTTTTGTGCCATCTAGTTGTATAGATGAAAATAACATCGAAGGCACCTTTAGCCCCGTTGTGCTTTCTTGAGCAGGGGGACCTTGCGGGCGCTGCAGGATTTCAGTCCTTCACGGCGTAGTGTGTTACCAATTGTTTTCTTGGTGACTATGGTCCTAGCTGCCTTGAGATGAGTGATAAGATCCTCCCGTGTAGTTCTGGGCTGATTCCTCACCGTTCTCATGATCATTGAAACTCCACGAGGTGAGATCGTGCATGGAGCCCCAGTCCGAGGGAGATCGACAGTTATTTTGTGTTTCTTCCATTTGTGAACTGTTGTCACCTTCTCACCAAGCTGCTTGGCGATGGTCTTGTAGTCCATTCCAGCCGTGTGTAGGTCTACAATCTTGTCCCTGACATCCCTGGACAGCTCTTTGGTCTTGGCCATGCTGTTTGGAATCTGATTGATTGATTGCTTCTGTGGACAGGTGTCTTTTATACAGGTAACAAGCTGAGACTCCCTTTAAGAGAGTGCTCCTAATCTCAGCTCCTTACCTGTAGAAAGACACCTGAGAGCCAGAAATCTAGCTGATTGATAGGGGATCAAATACTTATTTCACTCATTAAAATGCAAATCAATTTATAACTTTTTTGAAATGCGTTTTTCTGGATTTTTTTGTTGTTATTCTGTCTCTCACGGTTCAAATAAACCTACCATTAACCCACTTTGTCAGTGGGCAAACGTACAAAATCAACAGAGGATCAAATAATTTTTTTTCCCGACTGTAAAAAATAAAAATAAAATTAAAAAGCTGAATTACCTACAACCACATCCTAAATCAGACAAAATAGCTAGTTGACTTTGGGTTAACCTTAACATTAACTAGTAACCTGTGCGGCCTAGATTACATGAGCCTAAAATTAATTAATGTTTTGTTTTGTTTTGTTTTTCTCTCTGGATTTACGTACAGTACAGTTAAAACGTTTGGGATCAGTAAGATTTTAGTTTTTAAAAATACATTTTTATTCATCAAGGATGCATCAAATTGACTGAAATTGCTATTGATGACATGTATAATGTTACAAAAGATTTATATTTCAAATAAATGCTGTTCTTTTAAACTTTCTATCAATCTGTGAATCCTTAAAAATAAAATGTATCACGGTTTCCACAAAAATATTGTGCAGCACAACTGTTTTCAACATTGATAATAATCAGAAATGTTTCTTGAGCAGCAAATCAGCATATTATTATGATTTCTGAAGATCATGTGACACTGAAGACTGGAGTAATGATGCTGAAAATACAGCTGCGCATCACAGAAATAAATTACAGTTTAACACATATTCACATAGAAAATCACTATTTTAAATTGAAATAATATTTAATTTTTTTTACAGTTTTTACTGTATTTTTGATCAAATAAATGCAGCCTTGGTGAGCAGAAGAGACTTCTTTCAAAAACATTAAAAAATCTTACTGACCCCAAACAACAGGGCCCACATCAATCATAATCATGATTTCATATTGATTTTAATATATCAGGGTCTCATGTAGATTCTCAATATCTCAGTAAGAAGCCAACAGCAGAAACCATATTTACTAACAAACACAAAATGTGCTTCAACACATTTAAATCCTGTATTGAGCAGCAGATATCCTGGATGCAGACGGAGGAGGCTGCTCGTTACTCTAAAGAAGGTTAATCCATTTAACTCCTGCATATTGATATGCCAATTACATGTAATTGAGGAGGAGGCATCAGTCAAGGTAATAGTGCAGAAAGAGTGTCGGCGTGCATCGGGCCGAGGGAACACGTGTAGGATCGTCTCTCCTAATTGGGCCAGAGCGACTCGGGCAAACGCAGTGAGGTGTACGACTCCAGACCAGACACATCCGTCAACAGCACATCCCATAATGCACCTCACCTCCCCTCCCCATGCTGGGCCTCGCCTGAGCGTGTCCGGAAATCATAAAAGCAAACGGGGGAGAGGACGGGACGGGTGTGAATTAATATTTAGTCTGCAGTATTCTGTCTGGATGAAGCACAAACAAACCCGGGAGTGATTTGTAGTCTGTTCCAAACCCTTCTGCTTTTATATCATTGAGATATTGTTATAGTTTGTATTAATAGTTTGAATTAGTTTTGTAGTTTTATATTTTCCCTTTTAGTTTGGTTTTTGTCATTTTTTTTTTATTTTGTTTTAATATGTCTATATAGTATTTATTCATTTTTATTTCTGTTTTAGTTATTTTAGTACATCAAGTTAAACTAACTGAAAACGAGTATTTTAGAGTCATTGAGATACTACTATAGGGCTTTTTATATTTATTTAAAATTATATTTTATTTTTTATTTTCCATTTTTATTTCATTTTAGTTAAAGTTTTAGTAATTTTGTTGTTTTTATTTTTTTGACTTTTTATTTTTATGAACAATACTTTTTATTTATGAAATGATACATTTGACATTAATATGTCCATGTAGTTTTTTTGTTGTTGTTTTTTTGTCAACTTTATTTCATTTTTTTCATTATTTTAGTTCATCAAGAAAAACTAAATGATAATATGAAATAATAATGAGAATTAAACATTTTGGAATAAAATATTTTGTAATAAAATTATTTGTATTTGTTTATTTCGGTTAAAATTAATTTTAATTTCAATAATCTTTTTAAAATTATTTTAGTTTTACTTCATACAGACTGTTACTTGTTTTAAATTTCTCATGTAACATTATTATTATTTTTTTTTTGTATAAATATTTGGACAATAAATATTTTGTCTGCATAGCATTTATGAACATAAATGATCTGTACTGTCTCTGGCAGCTGTTGTACAATATTTTATCATGCCGTGAGGTCGAAAGTAATTGCAACACTATAGTTAGGATGCAAAAAATCACGCGACTGAATTGAAAAATGTAAACATGCATCACAAATGTGCTCGTGTTTCAGATAATTTTGGTAAGTTGTGCAGAGTGCATCAGATTCAATGTGAAGTCAGACTTGCAGCTCATGCTGAAGTCCAGTTATGAATATCATCATGCAAACAGGCGGCATCCGGAGAGACAGACACGATTAATGGACTTCAGCAAATAAAATGCATCAATGAGTCAAAGCTCCTGCATTACAAGACAATAAAACCTGTTCAGCAAACATTTGCAGAGACAGTTGTGTGTAAAACACGGTAAATGATCTGCATACACATGAACAAATACTAGCATTGCATCACAGAAACATCCTCAGTTTGACGTGTTTCTCTTCTTAAGTGTTTGTGGATGACTGGAGATCTCCTGAGAAGAGCAGAGCAGCAGGCTGAGGAACGGATTCAAGTTCATCAGGATTCATTCAGAGACTGAAAAGAGACTCAAATAAAGTGTTCAAGTCATCTCAGAGTCTCTCAGGTTTAATGCATCTTCTAAACACACTCTGAAGGACAAACGTCGCTCAACAAACAGCACACGTTTTCCCACGAGGGGCTCGTTTTATGGTTTATTAATGAATAACTCACTCCAGTGCAAAGTACAAATGACTGTTTCACGGTTCTGTCAAAACACGCTCAGTTTCATAGTTTTACTGCACTGAACACATTTCTACTGCTTCTGAACCAGATATCAGTACAATATGTCAACATAAAAAAGTACATTTAAAAAAATACTAATTTAATATTTAACACATTGGCAAATTCAAAATGAATATCTATTTGTCATACTTTACATTAATGATGCAATGCCTAACTTGAATTAAATTTTTACATATTTATATTTATTTCTACAAAATATTAAAAAAAAACAGTTTTTTTTTTTTTGGCTAGTTATTGGTCATCGGCCATAACACAAAATTAATTATTGGCTTATCTGTATCAGACGGAATTTTAGTAATAATTGAATTCGTTTTTAGTTTTATATTTTTCCTTTTAATTTGAAAGTTGTAATAATTTTATTGTGTTTGTCATTTTAATTTTGCATTATTTTATTGTTCCTGATTTAGTGCCTGATATTGTTTCTATATTTGTAATATTTAAAATTTGTATTTGTTAATTTTTTATTTCAGTTTTAGTTATGTTAGTACATCAAGTTAAAACAAGTATTACAGAATCATTAAGATACTATTGTAGTTTTTTATTACTATTTTGAATAACTTTGAATATTTTTAATATCAATACAAACTAAACCATTTGCACAGAGTTATTTGTTTGATGAACAAAGACTAATTTCAGCATGCATGTTAAGTCTACTTTGTAACTGGTCCAAACAAACTCTTATTATGAAATATAACAGTAATTCAGATTTGTGGCACAACATCCCTCAGCTGATGTGAAGAAAAACATTTATTGTCTATTTTGCAAACAATTGCATATAAACTTGATTCGTCTGTAATGGACACTGATGCCCTCGTCATGTTAACGAGCAGCTTCACAGAGCAATAAAAACCCTTCAGACTTCACGTGGCACCAGTCGTCAGTGTTGGGCTCCGCTGGCGCTCAGCGCTGATCCCAGAGCAGTGATAAAGCGGTGAACATCAGTGAAGGAGTTGTAGAGCGGCACCGGAGCGACACGCAGCACGTCAGGCTCTCGCATGTCACACTGAAACACCAGACACACAACACACACTTACACACACAGCCTGGACAGGTCTATGCAATCACATCTCTAAAAGACAGTTTTGATTGGAGAAGTGGCCGGATCTCATGATAATGGTGTGAGTTAAAGGGATAGTTCATTATTCTCTCATCATTACGTCATTTCAAACTCATAAGACATTGTTCAATTGCAACACATATTAAGATGTTTTTCATGAAACCTGTCCTCCACTGAAAGTCCCACACAACCAAACCTCTCAAGATCCAGAAATGTAATAAAAGCATCATAAAACAAATCCATATGAGGAACAGATTTAATTCACATATAAGCACTGATCAACACATATGTGACCCTGGAGCACAAAACCAGTCATAAGGGTCAATTTTTCGAAATTGAGATTTATACGTCATCTGAAAGCTGAATAAATAATCTTTCCATTGATGTATGGTTTGTTATGATAGGACAATATTTGGCTGAGATACAACTATTTGAAAATCTGGAATCTGAGGGTGCAAAAAAATCTAAATATTGAGAAAATCACCTTTAAAGTTGTTCAAATGAAGTTCTTAGCAATGCATATTACTAATTAAAAATTAAGTTTTGATATGTTTACGGTAGGAAATTTACTAAATATCTTCATGGAACATGATCTTTACTTAATATCCTAATGATTTTTGGCATAAAAGAAAAATCAATAATTTGACCCATACAATGTATTTTTGGCTATTGCTATAAATATACCCCAGCGACTTAAGACTGGTTTTGTGGTCCAGGGTCACATATACATTAATATAGTAAGCATACATATGCATGATGCGTGAGAACCAATCAGTATGTAGTATGATGGTAGTCGGTATGTTGTGTGTGTGAGAACCAATGAGCTTTCATGATTTCCATATGTGATCAAATTACATGTTCATCATAAAAAGCAATCTTTTCTCTACACAAGACTCAGTTCTGATGGATTAGTTTTATGAGGCCTTTATGACCTTTTTGGATCTTCAAAGTTTTGGTTACCTGGACTTTCAATGGATTTATTAAAAGTATCTTAATTTGTGTTTCAAAGATGAATGAAAGTTAGTGGTTTGGAACGATGTGAGCGAGAGAAAAGGTCTTTGCACTCTGAGTCCGAAATTTTTGCATGATAAAAAATAAATATTAATAAATAAAAAAATTGGATAGGGTTAGATTTTCTGCATTTTTTGCATCCATAGCAAGCATTTTGACACACTGTGCAAGGTTTCTGTGCAATGAATACGAAAAAAATACAAAAATTTCGGACGCAGTCTGCAAAGACCTTAAATGACGACAGAATGCCAAAAATAAAGCGGTACGTACGGCGACTCCTCTCTTCTCCAGCTCCTGAAACACGGCTCTGATTGGACGAGAGAAGCACAGAGACAGCTGACAGCCTCTCTGCTGCGGGTCAGAGGGCGTAATCATGTGAACCCAGGGTTTGTTAGGGTCTGATGGGTCTTTGCTGTAGTAATGTTTGATCAGATACTCCAGATACCCCGTCAGCAGCACAGACTTCCTCCTCAGATCCTTCATACTCGTCCGGTTAAAAATCTGGACACCAGAAAAATAATGAGACAATATATTCACCTACATAAATTAAGATTCAAAATGTAAAGCTGTAGTCTGTAACTTTGTCGCCATCTCTGTTTGAAACATGCAATTGCAGTTATTTGCAGAATTACCGTATTGACCCGAATATAAGACGGCCCTGATTATAAGACGACCCCCATTTTTCCAGATGTAGGCCTACCTTTTTTTTCCCTCTCTGTAAAACACATTTTTTCTTAAATTATTTTCATATTGCATATTTTTCCTATTTTAATTTTTGTTTTGAAAGTATGGTAAATACTGGTAAAATGTACCAACAATGACATTTAAAAATATACACTTTTTGATATACCATAAAAATAACAAGTAGTCCATCTGAATTATATAACATTTAGGCTATCCATCTCATAGTAGCCTGCCAAAATTTTATTAACAGTAGAAGTGAAATCTTACTGTAGTCTTCAAATCTGGCTACTGTCTTATGTTTTAAAATCACTTACAGATGAAGTTTGGTCCCATCAGACTAACATGACAGTCATGCCGCTGTAAGCTTTTCTTTTGTTTTCACTCGCGATCTTCTAACATTATTACAACACACATATATTACATATTTCATGGCACACTCGTTTTATGCATTTTTGGCGCCACCTATTGTTGTGGGTGTATTATTGACATGTCAAAGTCTAGACCCCGAATATAAGACGACCGTGTTTTTTCAGATGTATTTCCAAGAAAAAAACATCGTCTTATATTCGGGTCAATACGGTATCTTCTTTACATGGGTTGTGCATCGGCACGGCTCCAGCGCGGATGAATCTAATGTTTTGAGACGTATGTGTGGCTGTCAGGCACCGCACCGGTGTGGATATTTACTGTACTTCACAATCACACATTCTGCATCTTGAATCAAATCACAATTTTCACCGTATATTGTCATCTGAACAAGTAACAAGTCTGCCACTTTTGTTCTGACCAATTGAGGAAAAAACCTTACAATAAATCGCGCTACCAATGCTGATTAAATCTAACGATCAGTGTGCAAATTATTATTATTGTTATACTTTCTTCTCAAATTGTTAATGTCAACAACACCATCATTGCGTGACTAGTGTATATAGTGTGTATTAATGTGTAGATTTCAATTTCTGTACAGTCTAATCTCTAATCGTCATACCATTGGAATTTCATATAAAGAAATTATTTTAACCCAAAAAGCATTTTTCGTTAGAACTGGTTCTCTTTAAAATACAAAAACTTGTGTAATCCCAGGCTGTCTGTAATCAGATGCTCACTTAAAACTGGAATATAATTTAATTTCAGTCACGTGTGTTTTATAAACACATAATCCTTTCTGGATCACAATCCGCCATCAAAATGATAGATTTAATTACTCCAGCTGCTGTGAGAAAAGGCTATAAACGATCCTCCACCTGCAGGATCCTCACGTGAGATATAGCTACTAGCCGGGACAACTTCTTTGTTTACAGATGTGACGTAATAACGCAGATGTGACGCACACAGCATGCTCAAATTTCCCGCGAAAACTTACCAGTGCCACTCAAATTAGAAAACATTATTATAATCTTACCGTTGTGAACCAGGCTAAAGTAAGGCGATAGTTTTGAACTCTGGCTGGTTATGTACTTGCTCAAAAATAGATTTTGGATCATTTTTAACCAAAGAAAAGTTACAGAGTGCAGCTTTAAAATTCAATATATAAGAAATAATAAGCCTATCAATATTGACTTTTCTTGATGGAGTAATGTTAGATTATTATTTTTTTGTTGACAATTTGTGATTTTGTAACACCACAAATACAAACACATACAGAATAGTTCACAAAAAAGTTAGTCAACAAAAACTTTACATCTTGTTTGATGTTGTATAACTTGAGTATTTTGAGGTATAACGAAGGTTGTAATGGTTGTTACATGTTTGACGGTTGTCGGTGTGTTGTACGACGGTTGTCGGTATGTTGTACGAAGGTTGTTAGTATGTTGTACGAAGGTTGTTAGTATGTTGCACGAAGGTTGTCGAAGGTTGTTAGTATGTTGTATGTTGTACGATGGTTGTTAGTATGTTGTACGAAGGTTGTACGAAGGTATGTTTGAAGGTTGTTAGTATGTTGTACGAAGTATGTTGTGCACGAAGGTTGTCAGTATGTTGCACGAGGTTGTTAGTATGTTGTACGAAGGTTGTTGTTAGTAGGTTGTGTTGTACGATGTTGTAGTATGTTGTACGAAGGTTGTTAGTATGTTGCACGAAGGTTGTTAGTATGTTGTACGAAGGTTGTTAGTATGTTGTACGAAGGTTGTCGGTATGTTGCACGATGGTTGTTAGTATGTTGTACGAAGGTTGTTAGTATGTTGTACGAAGGTTGTCGGTATGTTGTAAAATGGTTGTTAGTATGTTGTACGAAGGTTGTCGGTATGTTGTACGAAGATTGTCGGTATGTTGCACGAAGATTGTCGGTATGTTGCACGAAGATTGTCAGTATGTTGCACGAAGATTGTCGGTATGTTGTACGAAGATTGTCGGTATGTTGCACGAAGATTGTCGGTATGTTGCACGACGGTTGATAATATGTTGTATAATGGTTATCGGTACATTGTCAGTATGTTGTATGTCAGTTGTCGGTATGTCGTTAGATGGTTGTCAGTGTGTTGTATGATGGTTGTCAGTGTGTTGTTGTCAGTATGTGGTACAATGTTGAATGAAGGTTGTCAGTATGTTGTACAAAGGTTGTCGGTATGTTGTAAGAAGGTTGATAATATGTTGTATAGTGGTTATCGGTACATTGTCAGTATGTTGTATGATGGTTGTCAGCATGTTGTATGACAGTTGTCGGTATGTTGTTAATGGTTGTCAGTGTGTTGTTGTCAGTATGTTGTACAATGTTGTATGATGGTTGTCAGTATGTTTTTATGAGTGCTGTGTGATGTCTGACCTCTAGACTGGCCTGTAGTGGACACACCAGTAAGATGGGCTGATTGGACAGACGGAATCCGTTAACACCAGGCTGAAGCTCCATTTCTGCAGCAATATTCAAGTCATCCATGAACATTCAAGTCATTTTTTAAATTTTAGTATTATTATTATTTATTTTTATATATTATATATATATAATTGCAGACATACTGGGACTGACATTTGACAAAAAGCTATAATTAAAAGCATCTACAACATCTAAAGCTGCTTTACTGAGTGTAATGCAACTACATTTGTGTCCACAGGATGTCAGCAGAGAGCAGGCTGTGAGTTCCCACAATCCCACAGAACTTACAGTGATCATCATAATGTTTGTGTCAGTGACTGATATTCCAACAGGATTCTCATACCGTTGTTCATGAGGAATCTGGTCTTCAGGTTGTGTCCCCACCAGCCCGTCAGACTGACTCACACACACACACACACGAGCATCTCGTGAGCTTTATTTCATCTGTAAGCGTGTTAAAGTGCGTGTGTGTGATACTCACGTGGGTTTGACGCTGTGAGCGTGTTTCTCATGTATATAAGCTCCAGCCAGACCACCGGCCCCTGAGTTCACATACTGAATAAAACACACACTAAACACCACTAACGCTGATGCACCATATATTCAACACTAATACAATAAATATACAACAACAATAAATAAAAATGAATTAATGAACATAACACAACACAGACACTGACCTTATAAGAGCACCAGCATGCAAAATCCACATTCCAGTCGTGAAGTCGCAGGTCTGCGTTTCCTACGGCATGTGCACAATCAAACCCTACCAAACACCCCTGAACACACACACACACACACATTCTGTGTGAAACATTTGAAGATCAGTGATTGTTGTTTTAATGTTTATTACTGTGAAGCTGCTTTGAAACAATCTGTTCTTTGTATGAAGTGCTATAGAAATAAAGTTGACGTGACTTGACTTTCTGAATTAAGGCATATGTGTGTGTAAAAAAATGCTGGGTTGTTTCAACCCAACTTTGGGTCAGATATGGACTAACCAAAATTTATGTTAAAAATGTAATTAAAAAATGTACCCCAGAAGTTGAGTTTGTCCATATTTGACCCAAAGTTGGGTTGAAACATCCCAGCATTTTTAGAGTGCATATGTGAGCCATTTTGTTTTTCTAAGCAATACTAATAAAATAATAATACAATTTTAAAATTAATAAAAATTACATTTATAGTAGAAGTATTTTTCCAATTTACTTTTCCCTCATGTACAAAATCTATTTTAAAAATTAGGTTTTCATATTTTAAGCCACGAACAAAAGCAACTAACCTTGCAAACTTTGCATAAAATAGTTTGAAATATTGTTTATTTTAGTACTCATTTCAGTGATTAATTAAACTACTCATCCTGTGCAGCATCGCTAAGGATGTTGTCAATTCACAAATGTGATTTACAATATTAATTGACTCTCTATAAAATGCAATTTCAAAATATTCATACATACAGATATATATATATAAGTAGTTCTGAGAAGAATGGAGAGGTCAAACTTCTTATGCATCTATTAATCAATTACATCAACCCCAATTAGGGTTGGAAAGGAGCAAATCAATTCCGGTAAATTTCCTGAAACTTTCCAAAAATGTTAAAAATTTTCAGAAAGTTTAAAAAAAAAAAAAAAAAATCTGGAATTTTTCCATAAATTTACCAGAAATTGTCCGCCTATTTGCAACCCTAACCCCAGTATGAGTGAACGGTCCCTATTGAGCCTGTTCATGGTAACTGCAACTACTGATTGGTGGACAAAACCAAGTCTCTTTTTTGGCATTCCACTGACCGGTTAGTTAATTTATTTTTTATTTTTTTGTTTTAATTGAAGTTGAAATCACTCTCAAATGTGTCTTGACAGAAGCAAATGCAGTAGTCAACATTTGAAGTGGATCAAAAAAGTTAGTCCTAATCAGTGTTGGGTTAGTTACTCAAAGAATGTAATATATTACTCATTACTAGTTACTCCTTTCAAAAGTAATATTGTTACTTTACTTGTTACTTTCTGTCAACAGTAATTAGTTACATTGTTTCTTCACGCCACACAGAAGTTGTAACAGTGTATCTTCCACATAAATGTTACTAACAACATATTTCTGCCTCATCATTTGACCAAAATCCACATTATTAGTTATTAGGAAAACACTCAACCGTTAGTGATTGCGTTCATGACATTCAAGTAGAAGTGCCTCATCTGTAAATTAATGCTCATTAATTGTCATGTGATTAGCTTGAAGCTAATCGTAATTTCTCCGTTTCCCATATACGATTATATTTCATTATGTATCAAATCACATAAGTTTGTAAGAAACTGTTTAATTTTCCAAAAATATTTTTAATTACAGTAATATAATGCATCACATGTTGATCAGAGGGATGTAACGCCAGAGTAAAGTAAAGTCACAACTTACACAACAGTGTTCAGATCATCTTTTTCCTTTTGAGAGGTGACAAAATATAATGCAATATTTTTATCTGCTGGGAAACAATGTAAGCTTTCACATATTCCAAGCTTGCCTGCTGCAGCTCTATGGATGTTTTGCTCTCCAAGTCTTCGAACCGGTCGAACGTGACTGAAAGTTCATGAAAATAAATCTAGCAATTATTTGATTGTTAGATTTTAAATCAGCGGGTCGAGGCATCAAAAGTAACTAAGCTGTTTTATGGCATTATGGTAACTGTAATATTATTACTGAAATCTTATTAGTAATTAGTTAAAATCACTACTCATGTGTGTACTGCAAAAAGTAATATTATTACAGTAACTAAGTTACAGTAACTAGTTACTGCCCAACACTGGTCCTAAGACAAGAAGGCATTTTAGTTTTAGGATTTAGCACAACTTTAAAGAAAGGTTTTGATCCACTTCAAATGTTGACCACTGTATAATCTCTGATGATATTTCATTGGCATGTAAAGTGCGTGACCATTTGACCTTGGCGTGTCCAGCTCTAGTAATGGCCTCCATGTCGAACAGCTGACCGGTGTAATACTGAACGCCGCTGAGCATGACCAGAGCGATGGCGTCGCCCTCCCGCTCGATGACCGACACCATATCCTCCGTCCTGATGGTGTCTTCACCCTGAAACAGCCAATCCACACGCTCACAGAGCACTTCCTGTCTGCGTGACGTCATACTGAGAGGAAGTGATGTCATTACCTGTCTGGGTTCAATGATCAGCATGCTGTCGGTCACGTCCAGTCCTCTCAGCCGGATCTGAGATTCAATGGCGTACTGCACATTCACACAAACACAGCGATGTTTTTAATGCAAACCTATGTTTAAAATAATGTTAACATTAGTTTAGGCTCACATACGTGATCTGATGGAAAGGCCCTCTCTTCTAGAAGGATCTTATAGCGCTTTGGAGTCGGTTTGTAGAAGGAAAGCTGAGAGGATGATAAAAAGAGGAATATTTAAAAATCAGAAAATGATTTTGCAAATGTTTTTGTGATTGTTTTTACCATCAGAAGATGCAGATTGACTGTCAAGCCATTCATCAGAGCCACTTCCTCAGGTTTAGCACCTATTTAAAGATACAAACACAAACACACACGTAGTCTGGCTAAATCAGGATCTCTGGGATTAAATATGTGGGTAAAGTCCTCTCTTTACCCTGTTTACCTTAGCTGAACCTCCCACATTCTATCTACAGACAGACGTATGGCTTCTCTCTGTGTTTGCATCCCATAGAAACACAGATATGAACCTCATTTATCAGCTATATTCTCAAACTGGATGAGACCGTGACCGGTCAGTCAAACTGACTCAATAACAAACTCTTATTTAGTGAAGTAGCTCTTAATTACCAACGATCTTTGCCATCAGCCCCTCCAGGGTCTCCTCAGCCCAGGCCCAAGGTCGTGACCCCTTCAGGTGGCCATGGACACCGCTGGAAACAACATGTGGTTACAGTCACTGCTGTATTATATTTCCATTTCATTTATTTATATACATGTAGCACAAATAAACACAACAGGAGTTGACCACTGTGCTTCCTTCAAAGCATTTCTGTTATTTTATCTAATTAATGCTTAACAGTGCTTGTCATTGCAAATGAATAAATAAACAAATAAATAAATATGTACTTTAAAAAAAAATAAAACTGAAAAACATGTTTCAGTAACGAACCTGTTTACCAGTTACCATAAAGTGAAAAATCATATTTTTGGCAATTAAGATCATTTTCTGGTGTGAAAATTAAATTAAATTAAATTAAATTAAATTAAATTAAATTAAATTAAATAAAATAATAAATAAAATAAAATAAAATAAAATTAATAAATATAGAAAACAAGCTTCTAATAATCAAAGTGTATGGAAAAATACAGATACCAAAATGCCATCCTAAAACCTGAAATATAAATATAAAATTTAATAAATAATAAAACTAATTAAAATTAACTTAGGATTTAGAATAGAAATATGTTTTAGCAAAACAATAAAGGAAAATATTATCCTATAAGCAACATGTTTAGAAAAATACATTCACCAAAACGATATCCTAAAGCCTGAAATATAAATATATAATACGTAATATAAATTTAAATGTAAATTACATTATGATTTAGATAAACAAATGTATTGTATTTAACAAAACAAATATATAAATTAAGCTTTCAACAAGCAAAATAATACACGAGAAATACAGTCACCAAAATGGCATCCTAAAGCCTGAAACATTTTCACAGTATTGTTTATTAGATATTGATGTTATGTTTTTCTGAAACTGATTCAGCATTTATCAGCTGATAAATCAAGACAGACGACTCACATTTTGGCCCATTTCTCCAGCTCCTCATCGATGTATTTTTTGGTGTTTTTCGGCTGGAGACCAAGTGAATTCCCAGCTAAATAAACACAATCTTCAGAACCGTCCACAAGTGACAAATCAGCTAAAAACAGAGGAGAAATCATGAGAAATCAGATGATGTATGAATCTGAGCAAACACTCCATCATGCTGATATAATCTGAGTCATATGTCAGGCTGTGATATATGTCGGGTCATAAAGCGTCACTCACACAGAGGCAGGTCTGATATTTTGGGGATGAGGAACTCCTGGCGCAGGAGCCGCAGCTCGTCGTGTCGGTCCAGATGTTCTGCCACGCAGCTAGACGTGGAGCTGCAGCCGAGCTCCTGAGAGACCCTCGTGATCGTCTGCTCCACGCTCTCCATCATCAACACCAGACTCAGAGCAACAGAGCTTCACAGACCTGCAGGTGTCTCTAGTAGAGGCCCAGAATCTTTAACTCTGCACTTTGACCTCTGAACAAACACATCAGACCTGAGCTAATGATTTCTAGAGGTCTGCATTGTTTCCTGATTTCCACTCGCCCCGCTGTCTGTCAGAGGCTTCATAACACACACACACACACTCACACACACTCACACACACACACACACACTCTCTCTCTCTCACACACACACACACACACACACACACACACACACACACACTCTCTCTCTCTCACACACACACACACACACACACACACACACACACACACACACACACACACACACACACACTCACACACACACACACACACACACACACACACACACTGGTGCTTCAGTTCATGATGAAAGCATTGAGTTCTTCCTCATCACATGGACTCACTTCTGCTTTAAGAGTGAATCTAATCACGTGTAACGTGACCCTCGCTGGACCTCAGACTGCTTTATGTTGTTCTGTCTGATGCCTGATCAGAAATCCTAGCTGTAACCATCATAGCAGATGCATGAATTGGGCCTAAATAGTCACACTGACGTCTGCTACGAACAGTTGAATGAAAGATATTCAGTTATTTTATGGTTCTGCTGATGAATGCAGATAACCGTAATGAATAAGAATATATGCAAATAGAGATTTATGACTGAAGCATGTTGTTACTGTGAATATTGATGATACAGTTTAGTTCGTACTTCACTTTGTACTTTTTGTTCGTGGTCAGAAAAAACAACTGAGAGCCATTAACTGGTAACACTTTATATTACAGTACATGCACTGACCTGTACTTACAGTATTTACCTAAGAAAGCCCTGGATAATATAAGGGAACTACATTGGTTAGAATTACGGTAGCACTTTATTTTACAGTCCTGTTACTCATGTACATACTATGTTCTTATTATAGTAATTACAATAACTAGGTAAAAACTAGGTACTTACCCTAAACCTAACCCTACCCCATGTAGTTACAGTACCTTATATTACCAGTACTTTCTTAGGTAGGTACACTGTAAGTACATTTACTGTAAAATAAAGAGCAACCAGAATTACTATAAGAAGTGCTACCCATTAATTATCTGTGGAAGCTGAAATATAATAAAAGTTTAAGCAAAAGTTACAAATGTAAATGTTTCTGGAAATTAAGTTTAATTTTCTGTTTCGCTTTGAATGCACTGCAAAAAATGATTTTCTTCCTCTGTATTGTCGTCTTTTTTTCCAGTACAAATATTTAAACATACTTAAATCAAGACACAAGCAAAATCACTACAATATCATTAGGTATTGTTTTCTTGCTTAAAGCATGAATTTAATTTTGATGCATTTTTCAGAAAATAAGACTGAATATCTTAATTTTCTTTCTTTGTCTTTTTCTTCTTATTATTATTATTTATTTATTTTGCAATGTTATAATGCATTATTTTATTTTATTTTTGTCTAGAATGTCACACTCATTTGCTTCATTTTAATTCAACACACATTCTGTAATAATCCATCAGCAATTACATCCCCAAATAATCCAAAATGACACAAATCTAGTGGTCATGTCTTAAAGGCACAGTACATACAAATGATCCACATGAGCGTGATCCTCCCTAAACATACCTGTCTGGCAGACATTCAGTCTGATGATGATGATGATGATCAGTCGATTCGTTCAGCTGAATCAATCACACTAAGCTCCTACAGATCCTGGGACTTCTTCATATCCAGATCGCTGCTGTTCTGTGTGAAATATTTCATTATGTCCGGCTGAATGATCAATCCGCGTGACTGACCGTGAGAAAACACATCTACAATCAAACAACCAGCTCACAGAAACTCATCAAAACTACTGACAACAGAAGATGTGACTGCAAAAACACTGAAACAATCAAGTGTACATCAGATTTTCATCATCTAATCATTTTTTGTCCTCACTGGTTCATTTTGAATGGCTCTGCAATGTGACAAATGAAATTGGAAATGTACATGCAATTAATATTTACTATGACTGATATTCACAGTAGGCAATTAACAACACACTGTAACATGATCTGTCATGGCAATGAATAATGAAGTGCACTGCACCCTGCACCTTGGTGGCAAACGCAATCAATACAACAACTACTACAATCAACTTCTTACATACTATCTACATACATACAAACAAACAACTTACTACATACTTAGCTACTAATAAACATACATGTCAAACTTTATACATTACATGTTGTACTTCTCACTTCAACAATACTACATATCTTCTGTCTCACATACAATACCTTGCTCACAACACTCCCTACATACAAACCTTACAACTGACATACTACTGTCTCAACATACATATTATACTCTGCGCTTACTGACATATTATGTCTGCGCAGAGAATAAACTGATTATCACAAACAAACATAACATGACAACAGATTATGGACCTGAGTCTTAAGACCTTACCTACAGTGAAGTATACAAAGCAGTAGAGACAGAGCCTGACATGGACGAGACTGCGCCTGAGCCGTTTGAGTCTGCGCCGTTTGAGCGCTGAGTCTGCGCAGTCATTCGTACAGTGAGTCATAGTAGAGACGTTTGAGCCTGAGTCTGCGCAGTAGAGATTAGTTTGAGCCTGAGTCTGCGCAGTAGAGATTGGAGCCCGAGTCTGCGCAGAGCCCTGAGTCTGCGCAGTAGAGATTCGTTTGACGAGTTTGCGCATGACTGAGCAGTAGAGATTTGTTTGGAGCCCGAGTCTGTGCAGTAGAGATTTGTTTGACGAGCCCGAGTGCGCAGTAGAGATTTGTTTGGAGCCCGAGTCTGCGCAGTAGAGATTTGTTTGAGTCTGTGCTAGAGCTTGTTTTTGGAGCTGAGTCTGAGCAGTTTGGAGCCGAGCCCGAGTCTGCGCAGTTTGGAGCTGTTTGAGCAGTAGAGATTTGTTTGGAGCCCGAGTCTGCGCTGAGCAGTAGACCGTTTGGAGCCAGAGTCTGCGCAGTAGAGATTTGTTTGGAGCCCGAGTCTGCGCAGTAGAGCGTTTGGAGCCCGAGTGCGCAGTAGAGATTTGTTTGGAGCGAGTCTGTGCAGTAGAGATTTGTTTGGAGCCCGAGTCTGAGCGAGTCTGTGTAGAGATTCGTTTGCCAGAGTCTGAGCAGTAGAGAGTTTGGAGCCGAGTCCCGAGCAGTAGAGATTTGTTTGGAGCCCGAGTCTGTGCAGTAGAGATTTGTTTGGAGCCCGAGTCTGTGCAGTAGAGATTCGTTTGGAGCCAGAGTCTGTGCAGTAGAGATTCGTTTGGAGCCAGAGTCTGTGCAGTAGAGCTGTGAGGTGGAGCGTGGAATCAAACTCCCGCAGACCCAATCAACCATAACGACACGCCCCATTTTTATAGCCTCCAATTTCTGGCTAAAATCAAACTTATCACAAAAACGAACAATTGAACATATATCAGCGTGATAACAAGTACCTTAAATGATCAAAACAATATTTCAGAAAATTGTATAGGAAGGCAAGGCAAGGCAAGGCAAGTTTATT
Organism: Schizothorax lantsangensis; assembly: GCA_027422415.1. Classification (NCBI taxonomy): domain Eukaryota; kingdom Metazoa; phylum Chordata; class Actinopteri; order Cypriniformes; family Cyprinidae; genus Schizothorax; species Schizothorax lantsangensis. The sequence goes on from CM049853.1 coordinate 34,973,674, forward strand.
TATATAGCACATTTCATACACAGTGGTAATTCAAAGTACTTTACATAAAAGAAAGTGAAATAGTCATTCACAGCAATAAAAACAAGGAATTTTAAAATTATATATAAATTGATTTAAAATGAAATTTAAAACAGTTAAATAGAAAATGATTATACATAAAATACAGTGCAGTCAGTTCGGACGTAGCACAGTGTTCATTCAACAAATGCACAGCCAAACAGATGAGTTTTGAGTCTGGATTTAAATGTGGCTAATATTTTAGCACATCTGATCTGTGCAATTTATTTTTTTATTTTGACTGAAGTCCCATTCGTTTACATGGAGAGGGCGGGGTTTATGACCTGTACTGCAGCCAGCCACCAGGGGGTGATCAAAGTGCCCGCAGCTTCACTTTTAAGGACAAGTGAGACACACCCGGATATAACAGGCAGATACAAGATTGCCGTCTCCGTCTGCCGTAAGCTCATCCCAGCCTTGGTTGTGAAATGCTACTGGCTCTTGAGTGTCTCGTGATGATTGCGTCATGCTACGGGACGGAGTATCTTTCTGAATGAGATGTGAGCATGTTAACAGAGCAGGATCATTTTCAGCGATTACAGTTTTTTTCAATTGCTTACACACTAAAATTAAAACTTTCCCACAATTAGCAAAACCTTACACTCACGGAGCAAAACACCAGCCTAGATTTGCACAACTGTAAGCACATTGTCAGCTTCACACTTTTTGCAAAACATTACACACAGTGATTTGCAAAACACTAAACACACTTGTATGCATTTGACACAGAAATTTATCATGATGTAATTTCCTTGCAATTTCAAAGCAAAGGCTTTCAAATGAACACACCCCATGAACCAATTGGTTAAACACAGCCACCAGGTGTGCACACACACTGGTGCTTAATTGTAGACACACCAATCAGGTTTAAGCACTATAAAAAGGCAACAGGTAAGTTCACCTGTCTTCAACAAAAATGGACAAGGAAGAGGGAGAGTGAGGATGAGAGCGGGAATCCGGAGAGAACCAGGTAGAGGAAGAGGAAGAGGAAGACCTGGAGGAGGGGTAGGACATGCACAAAGAAGACAACCAAATCTGTGTAACGAAATTCGTGCTACAATTGTGGACCATGTAATAAACCACGGACTAACACTGAGGGAGGCTGGACTGAGAGTACAGCCTAACCTAAGCAGGTACACGGTGGCATCAATAGTTCGGACATTTCGTCAAGATCACAGGTGAGAAACTTATCTTCTGTCAACAGAAAATCCATAGCTTACTGCATGTACTATATCAACAGTTTTGGTATGTATTCGTGCATCATTTTACAATAAGCTACATGTATTTTGTTTGGCCAACATAGGATTGAACGTCGAGAACACCAAGGAGGGAGGGGCCCCATATTCACACAGGAGCAAGAGAGAGAGATCATAAACCTCGTTTGGGCCAATAATGCAATCAGACTTAGAGAAATTCAAGCCCATATTGTCAATGATCACCAAATTTTCCAACAGGTCTGTCTGTCAACAATAGCCCGTATCCTTAAAAAACATCAAGTTGTGATGAAACAACTGTATAAAGTGCCATTTGAAAGAAATTCAGACAGTACGTTTTGTTCACTGACTGTAGTATTGAGTACAGCACACATAACCTTTTTACTGTACATGTAATTTTACTGTATAGCAGACCTACAGTATATTGATCTACACAATGTGATATTTTGCTGTATTTCAGAGAGTTTTGCAAATGGATGCGGAGGAAGTCCCGCATGAGTTTATATACATTGCTGAGGCTGGATTTAACCTGACAACAGTGAGAAGAAGGGGAAGAAACATCATTGGCCACAGGGCTATTTTCAATGTACCAGGGCAACGTGGGGGTAACATTACCCTTTGTGCTGCCATTACACAGAATGGGGTCCTCCCATGCCAACTTGGGTCCTTACAACACTGACCTCATTCTTACATTTTTAGACAGATTACACAATATTATCACAGCAGCAAACCAAAGGGACCAGATGCAATACATTGTCGTCTGGGACAATGTAGCTTTCCATCGTTCTGCATCAACACCCACAATTTACAGTTCAATACCTTCCACTATACTCTAAACCCTATCGAGGAGTTCTTCTCAGCATGGCGGTGGAAGGTTTATGATCTCCGGCCCTATGTCCAGATGGCCCTCATTCAAGCTATGGAGGAAGCATGTGATCAAATTGAAGCAGCATCCATACAAGGGTGGATTCGTCACTCCAAAAGATTCTTCCCACATTGCCTTGCAAATGAAAATATATCCTGTGGTGTTGACGAGGCCCTGTGGCCAGATCCAGCTAGGTGGAGAGATGTTTAGGTTTTTATTCGGTACTGAACTGGATATGTAATTTGTTACAGTATTACTGTAAGCTTACAGTACAATGGTACGTTCAGTAATACTGTATGAAAACTGGAAAATGTTTTGTTGAAATGTTCAGTATTGACTGACTTGAGTACATGAAAAGAAATAAATATTTTCATTACTCTGCACAATTGGTGTCATGTGGTGTTGGTGAATGTATTTTTACACTTTCTCTGTGTAAATGCTAAAAGTGTTTTAGGTTGAGCACAGGAGTGTTTAACTGATTCAAACAGAATCAGACCATATGATGGTTGTTTATGTTATAACAACAAAATAAGGTTTTTATAAGACATTGTATAGTTGTATCTGAGGTGTTGTGCTACTTTGGTGTAGTGTTGTGCTTAAGCAATTGAAAAAAACTGTAAAACCTTATATTTTACTCTCTTCTTCGCATAAAGATATCGTGAGGCTTCAGAAGACTTGGAATGCAACACGACTTGTTTGTAATGCTTTTATACTGCTTTTTAATGGTCAGTTTTTGCAGTAAATACCCGTCACTGTACTTATATTTGCCTGTTATGTGTTTTATATTGTTCAGAAGTGGGTAGGTTTAGGGTGAGGGTGGGATTAGATGCTCCAATGAAAGTATAAATTTATATAAAATTATTTCTATTTTTTACAAATGCATGCAAACCATTAAATTAAGACAAACAACTGAAAACAATTGAGGACCCATGTCAAAAAGTGACGCTAAAGGGGCCCCAAGGTCACTTTTGACCTTGGCATCAAAAAGCAACGCCATGGGGTCCTGACCAAGCTTCAGTATGAGACGAGTTGGATTGGCTCAGCCTCACTGCTCTGCTCTGCTCCTATTGGCTAGAGTGTCTGGACCCGCCCCCTGGGTTTATAATGAAGGGCGGCAGGTGAACGAGACACACTGCTGCGGCTCCACCAACTCAACAAGATGGTGAGTGACATCACTTCCTTTCACTGGCTCTCTATTCTATTCTATTCAGTGTTTCAGAAGCTCAGAGTGTTTGTGATCCGCAGTGACACTGAGCTGTTCGTTGTGTTGAATCAACAGCATGAACTGATCAAATCACTGTCTCCTCTGGAGATTCTCACCACAGCAACACTGTGATTGCAAAATGAAGTGTCAAATGAATTACAGTTGAATGATTATATTATTAAGAAATAGCATGAAATAATCCAGAATGAGCATCATTTTAAAGACTTAATACACTCTTAAAAATAAAGGTGCTTCACGATGCCATAGAAGAACCTTTTTGTCTAAATGGTTCCATAAAGAACCTTTAACAGTTTCTTTGTGGTGAAAGAAGGTTGTTCAGATTATAAAAAGGTAAGAAAGAGATGGTTCTTTAAAGAACCTTTGACTGAATAGTTCTTTGTGGAACCAAAAATGGTTCTTCTATGGCATCGCTGTGAAGAACCTTTTACGCACCTTTAGTTTTAAGAGTGCATGACTTACTAATTATTACTAATTAACCTGAAAAATAAACCTGTAACTTTGGAAACATCAGCACATTTAAATATCATGATTTAAAGGCATAGAAACAGCCACAAAACACTTTAAATATATGCTTTTTCCCACACGTACAAACAAATAAACTCATCTGCTGTGATGTGGACATCAGTGGGTTTCAAGAGAAGAGATTTCATAAGATTTAGCAGCTCTCAAACTTCTCTTTTAAAGAGAAACGACACACACATGTGAGGCTGATCATCATCACAGTGACACATGCTCATCTGCAGTATTATATACATGTATTACAGCCATCTAAACTATAAAATAACATCTTGAAATATAAGAATTATAAGCATGATGCAAATCAAAATGATATTTGATTTTATTCAAAGTCTCCGATCTTTGGGGTCTGTATGTCGTCTGGTGTTAGATTAATATTTGCTCACCGGGTCTTCCTGTTCAACTCTTTATGACTTTATTATCAGCGGTTTATCATTAACGTTGGGTTTGGCCGCTCCGATAACACATTCTGTCCAACAACTGTTCCTCTTATCGACAGAATCGCAGGTTAAACAGTAATTTGACAGATGCATTATCAATGAAGAATAAAAGACCAACTGTGTCCATGTCATGTTATATCAACTATATTGTGATTTCAAACTGAAGCATGTGAAACACCTGAGTCTGAATTGTTCATGGTGTTTTCCTCCATCTCTCTCAGGTGTTCACTATAAAGGACATGAGCTTTAAGGCTGGGATGGAGATGAAGGTCTCTGGAAAGACTAAATCAGGCTGTGAAGCGTGCGTACATCCACTTTTCAACCTTGAGGAACAAGGGTTTTAGTAACCCTTCAGTATTTTCACACTTTGATATGTTCAGTCTGTTTTAAATCTGTTTGTGTGGTGCATAAAACATCTCAAATCAGCCACGAAATCATCAGGATGCTCACTATACAGATAAAAGCAGTTCAGCTTACTAGATTTTGTCCAGTTTTTAAATATACTGTATGTATATAGTTATTTTACCTTTGCTGTGCCTTTAGTTTATGTATATAGTTATTTATCATTGAGACACTATTATAATTTTGTTTTGTTTGTTGTTGTTTGAATATTTAATCTTATATATTATGCTTTCAAGTTAATTATTTTTAGTTATATATTTGTATGTATATGTATATACAGTATATCATTTTTATCAGGCCCCTATATTTATGTTCAGTTATTTCACTTTAAATGTATAGGAGAAAATGACCTATACATTACCATTAGAGTAAAATTACTGAACCTAAACATAACAGCCTGATAAAAATGATTTTAGATGAAAATTTCAGATGGCACTCAGAGGATTTTGCATCTGAACTCTATATATATTGTACAATTGCATGTAGTTAATTGCATATAGATTGTATGCAGTTTACAGTGTTATAATGAGACTAGTGTTAATGTGCAGTGCAGTTTAATCAATACGATTACTAAATATGAATTATCTTTTAAACCCCAACTGAGCAAACCAAAGTTGGCAAGAGTGGCAAGAAACCACTTCTGCACAGAAAGTGTCCATGCGTGTCTCAAAGCGTCCGTCTCTCTGTCCTCAGGTTCTCCATCAACATCGGTCACGACGCCGACGCGATCGCTCTTCACTTCAACCCTCGCTTTAGCAGCAGCGTCATCGTGTGCAACTCCAACCAGGGCGGCTGGGGAGCCGAACAACAAGAGCCCTGTTTCCCTTTCCAACAGGGCGCAGAGTTCAAGGTGAGCGCCGGTGACCTCTGACCTTTGACCTCATCCACACTGCAAACAAATCCAGCAGCACAGTCACGAGAAATCAAAATAATTCAACAATCACGTGTTCTCTTTCTGACCTTTTTGTGCTTCACAAGATGCTTTACTTTCATATTTCTGGATTCCTGACATTTAAAAAGTCTAAATCTGGCATCCACACACTTTGCTGTCATTATTTATGCTTCTTCAGATGAAGGTTCATTCAGTGTCAAACCTCAGTTCAGCCTTTATCTGTGTTCTTTGACCAGTTCTCCAGTGATTCCTGTTTCTGGGTTAGATACCCAGCTTTAGTCTTTGACAGATTACAGTAACTCATGACACGATGAGTCATAAAGCGTCACCCTTTGCACATATTAACCACTCAATCAATAAACCTCCCACCACTCAGAGGTTTAAAGGATGAATTATGCTGCAATCACTCGCTTACAACAGCTTCTCATGTACTCCGTCCCGAAACTCACATTTATAAATGTCACTGCAATAGATCACAAGTGTCATGACATTTACTATAAATAAAGATGTACAAATCCCACAATTATGATTTTTTTCTTGCAATTCAGTTTATCTCACAATTTTGAGGGGGAAAAAACTCAGAATTACAAGATGAAAAATTGCAATTACATTTTTTATTTATTTTATTTTTTTATCCCGTGGCAGAATTCTGAGAAAAACTGTGAGAAGGTATAAATTTAGAATTATGACCTTTTCCTCACAATTCCACGAGCAATTCCAAACAATTATATCCCCCCCCCCCCACACCCCACCAAGAAATAAAAATAAAAAAGGAAGTTGAAACTTTTTATCTCACAAAAGTGTTCATATCTCGTAATTCTCTCATTTTCAAAATTCCGAGTTAAAGTCAAAATTCTGAGAAATTAACTCAGAATTGCGGAATATAAATCTAATTTTTGCCTTGAAATTGAGAATTAAAAACGTTTT
>CM049853.1:34985211-34987711 GCA_027422415.1 Schizothorax lantsangensis
TGGGAGGATTTTATAATACTATGCAATATTAATACACTTTTTTTGAGCATTTATTTCCATTCTTTTTTTTCGTATTTCCCGACATAGGAAATGAATGGGCACTTTTGACAGTGAAGGTATATGCTATGCAATATTAATAAAAAAAATTATGAGCATTTATTTCCAAGGTTTTTTTTTTTTTTTTTTTTCATATTTCCCATTAATTTCCTATGTCGGGCATTTTTGACAGTGAAGGAACCAAGTGTTACTTTTTATTTTTCACCCCTTTAACATGTCCGAATCATGTCCATATTTAAATTTATTTATTGATTAATATGTATGGGTTCACATACAGTAGCTTATGCGACAAAAGTAACCAAGTTTCATCCCATTCCGATGAAGCAATTTTTTTCCCCATGCGTGTCCTATGTCGGTCATTTTTGACCATGAAGATATCATGATTTTTTTTTTTTTGCATGTTCATATAGCTAATGAGACAAAAGTCACCAAGTGTCATCACATTTCGATGAAGCAAAAAAAAAAAAAATTCCAAATTTAACATTTTTCGGTCAGAAGTGAATTTTTTTTCAAAGCTTTGAAATGTAACGTTTTTTCAGGAAAATCAATGTAATATATTTTTGTTCAGTAATATTTTATTAATCAGAATTCTGGGAGGATTTTATAATACTATGCAACATTAATAAAAAATTTATGAGCATTTATTTCCATTCATTTTTTTTTTTTCATATTTGCCATTAATTTCCTATGTTGGGCATTTTTGACCATGAAGATATCAAGTGTTATTTTTTTATTTTTTTTCCATATAACATATCCGAATCATGTCCTTTAACCCTTTAACATATCCGAATCATGTCCTTTAACCCTTTAACATATCCGAATCATGTCCATGATTTTTTTGCATGTTCACATAGCTAATGTGACAAAAGTCACCAAGTGTCATCACATTCCGATGAAGCAAAAGAAAAAATACTATTCAGAATGTGACAAGAGTCCCAGAGACACAGTCTTAGCATAGTGGCTATGTTTACGCAACTGGACCCAGAATTTGTAACTCTCTCCTGAACTCATCCTATATGATTCTGGATGGGGTTGACCCCCACGGCCGACCCCTGGTCCCCTCGACTCACCCCTGATGACTGACCTCGCTGGGCCAGGTAGTCGCGGTAGTTGCGCGTCAGCAGCGTATAGAGCAGCGGATTGATGCAGCTGTTACCGTACGTCAGGCAGGTGACGAAGAAGTTGACGTAGGTGTGAGCGGAGGCCGACAGTGAGCGAAGCGACTCGGACGAGAAGAGCTTCGCCATCTGCCAACCCCAGAACGGCAGAAAACACGCCCAGTATGCCACCACGATGCAGAAGATCATTCCCACCACCTTGTGCTTCAGTCGGCGCCTGCGAGCGGACGACGAGGATCCGTTAGTCAGGTTAGCCTGGGCGGCCCAGTAATGCCGGGCGAGACCCGCGTAAAGCCCCACCATCAGCAGGCCAGGGAGGAGCATGCTGGTGAAGAAGAGCACGGTCAGATACGTCTTGAAAGCCTCGGGCGTCCACGTAGGGAAGCAGATGCGTTTGACGAGGCCCACCGTACTGGGACGTCCCTCTCGGAGACGGATCATCACCATCATAGGGAGCGTCAATACAAACGCTGCCGCCCAGATTCCCAACGCCATCAGCCAGTGATTACGCACGGTTGAGCGACGGGCTCGGAAAGGAGCGGCCACGGCACGGTAGCGCTCCAGACTCATGGCCACCAGCACAAACACGCTGGCATGCATGGTGAGCAGATCCAGACTCAACAACAACCTGCAGCCCATTTCCCCAAAGAACCAGTCGTGGGCGAAGTAGGTGCAGACCACGAACGGGATGGTGCCCAGATAGAGCAGATCCGCCGCTGCCAGGTTGAGGATGAAGACGTACATGGAGCCAGCGCGCCGTAACGTGGCCGATCGCATGATGGCGAGGGTGTACAGGTTTCCCATCACACCTAAAACGCACATGGTGACGAGGGTGGCGCCCAGGAGCGGAGTGACCCAAACTACTCCAGCGCTTCCGGCTGCGGTGCTGGCATTGGGTGAGTTACTCATCGTAAGAAGATCTGGGAGAAATATATCAGTTCAAATGTTTCCTATAAACCAGATCTGTATTGGTATCAATGGTTTCAAGAAGAACCTCTAACATCCATGGAATCTTTCCATTGCAGAAAAGGTCCTTTATAGTGGATAAATGTTATTAAATGTTCTCCACAATGAAGACAAAAGTGGTTCTTTTAAGACTTGATCACTGAAAGCTTCCCAAAATCACTCTTTTGTGGCATCACTGCTGTTGGGCGAGTTACTCATCGTGAGAAGATCTTGGAGACATATCTACATTCAAATGTTTCCTAATCAAACTGAAGCTTGTTCTTTATTGGAATCAATGGTTCCAAGAAGAACCTTTAAAATCCATGGAATCTTTCCACTGCACCAATGGTTCTTTATAGTGGAAAAAGGTTATTAAATGT
>CM049853.1:34992711-34995211 GCA_027422415.1 Schizothorax lantsangensis
ATAACTGATCTCTGGCTAATTTGGTTCTTCAAACGAATTTGCGTATTAGATTAAAATATCTGGATTAAGTTGTCTAAGATTACAGCGCGTTCTCGTGTTCCCCGAAAAGGGCAGATGATTATCGATAGCCTCGCTCGAAACCACGATCAGCAATGCAGTGATTGCGACGGCTGGCGGCAAGACAGCAACGTAATGACATCATATCATTAAAAAAGACACCTGGCGGAAAAGTTGACAAATTTCTGGAGGACTTTTATAAGGAAACAGCCAAGCGAATAAAACTACATAAATGTTATACAAAATAGATAAATGAAATGTGCACTGTTTTTAATTTATTTGTAATTATTTTTACATGGTTCCCAATTATTTATATTCACGATTTCTAGCATTTGTGTAGGCTTTACATTTTTACTTCAGTGTTGTAATTAGCAATTCATTTAATTTTATCTTTGAAACAGATTTGTTACGTAACAGCATTAATTACAGTTTCTTAAAGATCATGTTATCTGCATCTCCGCGATCCATCAAGCCCCTCCCATAATATCTGCCATTACTCAAATCAATGCACGGCTCAGATCAACTGTATAGCATGTGTGTAAGACTCCAATACAATTATATAGTAATTATTTCATCACTAAGAAATCTTTCAGTGAGTAAAACTGTCTGTGTCTATAGTGTTCTAGACTTCACAACATTGTTATCTTATTTTCAAATTCATTTTTAAATTATTTTTATTTTAAATTATTGTCCCTGGACCAGCAGGGTACTCTTATAATAAAGTAGCAGTGGCTGTGACAGATTTTAAGTATCAATTCTGCTTAAAAAGATACAATCTAATCCTGTTTACATGAAATAAGCCTGCTCCCGAGCAGGTTTAAGCTTACGGACCTGTTGCTATGACAGCAAGTCCAGGATGAGCTTCGAAGAACCAAATGATCCAAGATCAAGCGAAATCGGCAACAATCAAATCCAGCTAACTGAGTTAGCGACGTACGAAGAACGGACCCCTAGTTTTCCCTTGTCTTTGATTATGCCGATATTTGGTTGTTCCTGTTCCCATTGAGTTCCATTTGATTCACCTGTGTTCCCCTAATTATCCTCGTTTAGTTCCGTTACTTAAGGCCAATGTTTCCAGTGTCTAGCATCTGGTGTTGAATGTCTTCCTTTTTGTTTATTAAAGACTGCTTGGTTTTTTGCTCCTCTCCTTGAAGTTGTGACACCAACATTATTTGCAATATATATATATTTTTTTTATTAAGTAACATATTTTTGTGCACTCATGAAGCATATTATTTAGGTGTTTATTTTGTTATTAATTTAGCGTAATCATTTTTATTTAACCTATTTTGATTACTTATTAGTTTTAATGTATTTATTTATTTTAATCTATATTTCTTATTATTTATAGAACTCTGTATTTGATCTATTTTAATGATCTTGTGTGGAACGTAGGTTTAATGTGCATTCATTGCTGATGTCTCCTATTAAAATCGTGCCCCTAAGCATTTAAACACAGGAACACTGTTGATCTCAGAGCAGGTGCTAACATCACACATCAACACCTGAAGACATCTCCCTCTCATCAAACCTGTTTAACCGTAATCAAAGCAGGTCACTCAATCTGACAGATTCATTCCTGGTTTACATGAGCGACGTGAGACGTCTTACCAGAGGATCTCTGAAGTACATGAGCCGCCGGTGATCCAGCGTGAACCAGCGCTTCTTAAAGCCTTCTGTTTGCTGAAACACATCAGATCAATGTCAGAACAGACCTCCTTAATGTACCATCCTAGTCTTATTCATTAGCCCGTTTAATCCCACCGGTCACAATAGTGACCGTAACAAAGGTTTTCATTAATAAAGCTCTAAAAACCTTACTGACTGATGTTTTAGTGACTTCCTGCAAATATGGAAACAATAAAGGGTCTCAATGAAATATGTGCAGTGTCACATGATTAGTGCAGATGGTCACATGACCAGAGCAGAATCTTGAGAAGATGATAACTGCATCAAATCTCTGAAACAAAAGGCTAGTAAAGTATGTTAACATAAAGATATGATAAAGATTTTTGGTACACGTGATCTTTAGGGTGTCTAGTATTAATATATGCATTTGCATATATTCAGTTTTGTTGAGTGTGGTCATAGAGTGAGTAAACATGTTGACGGTCATAATACTGACCGGTGGGATAATTTATGAATACAATATAAATCCAGTTGCAGTTGTTAGTGAAAATGACAATAAAATGTTGCAATGACAAAATATTGCACTAATTTAAGAATTTAAATGTTACAAAAAAAATTACAATAATGATGTTGTAATACTGGTAGCATTAATATAAAAATCTGATGTTATATTTTACAAAAAATAACAATTTTGAAATGCGGTGATGGTTGAATTTTGTTCATATCAATGTTGCATAAGGTTTTTTATGCATAATAGTAACCTGTGATCAAACGGTTTAAAATAGCTGGGCTAAGATATATAACAATTTTTATG
>CM049853.1:35002711-35017711 GCA_027422415.1 Schizothorax lantsangensis
TAAAATAATTGGTCATTTTATTCTAAGGTCCAATTCTCGTGATTAACAAACAATTAACTATGACTTTTGCCTCAATAAACCCCTAATTTGCAGCTCATTAATAGTTAGTGCGGTAGTTGTTGAGTTTAGGTATAGGGTAGGATTAGCGATGTAGACTATGCTCATGCAGAATATGTGCTTTAAAGTACTGATAAACAGCCGATGTGTTAATAAAATGCATGCAAATAAGCAACTAGTTAATAGCGAGAACTGGTCTCCATTAGAGGTCGACCGATTCATCGGTTTTGCCGATTAATCGGCGCCGATAGTTGATTTGTGGAACTATCGTTATCGGCAAAAATCCATGCCGATAGTTTTCCGTGTTGTGCGTCTGTTGCTGGAGTGGCTGAAAAGGGTCTGCTGTCATTATTACATTTACATTTATGCATTTAGCAGACGTTTTTATCCAAAGCGACTTACAGTGCATTCAGGCTATACATGTTTTATCACTATGCGTGTTCCCTGGGAATCGAACCCACAACCTTTTGCGCTGCTAACGCAATGCTCTACCACTGAGCCACAGGAACACTATTATACAGTACGAGAGTGGCCTCTAGAGGCGGAAATCACTGACCGCACGTGTTGTTTGTGACACTGCACGCTGCACAGAGCTGGAAACTTCAAACGCGCATTTAAATACAGCCGACAGAAAATCCTGCCACGTAACAGAGCGCCATTCACATAGTTTTCCATTAAATAACATTACATTTGTACAAAATCATTGTTAATGTACATAATGACTTCACCCTAGGCTATAAATTATGTAGTGTGCATTTTTTAGCAAAATGTTTGTCTTTCTGTGGCTCTAATACAGTCTGTATGCTTCATATAGAGAGCTGTAATAGATCGCGCTTTCTCTTTCCGTTTACTCTGTTTTTTTAAACACCGAACTTCAAACTCATTTATGCCACATAATTAATTCTTGAAGCAAACTCATGTCCGTTTGGTGATTAAATAAACAGTTTTAGACCGCTGCTTAAATTGAATGCAAAGCGTCTGGTGTGTGTGTGTGATACCTCTGAGCTCTAGACGCAGCACTGCGCTTTTGCACAGTGTGTCACTTGCATATATTTTTTATATTTTGATTAGATAATCATGCAGTGTTCTAAAATAGCAGCAAATAAAATGTGAGTGTACACGTACAATATCAATAACCTGTGCATGTAATTTTAATATGGCCTTGTGTAGGTATTTCAAGATGGCCATCTTTAAGCATGACTGTTGAAATGAAATGGTAATACTTAACAATAAGAGTCCATTTGTAACATTAATGAAAGCTGTAGAAGTATTGTTCCTTGTTAGTGTGTGTTCATTTAATTTCAACATTTACTATTACTAATAGGCTTCATTTTAAAATTTTAAAGTTTCTTCTTTTAACATTAGTAAACTATGAAATAAATTTAATGATCAATATAATAATTAATATTAATACTAAATTTTTATTCATTTACAAAATATGGTTCAGTACTGTTACTGCTTTTTAAAAAAATAGTAAAGCTCTATTTTAGTTTTTGTTCAGTATCTATTTTAAAAACTATCGGTTGATTAATCGGTATCGGCCAGCGTGGTCCAACCTAGCTATCGGTATCGGTAAAATCCACTCGGTCGACCTCTCAATAGAGATCAAGAATAATCAAGAAAGGTCAATAATGACAGAGTGAGATTATTTTCTGAATAGAAATCTTAATGAACACCTGAACTTCTGAATCCTCCCAGCGTGAGAGTCGGAGCGATTTGACTTTTCCGAAGTTGGGAATACTGCGATGGACCCCGGAGCAGTCCAGACAGATGAAGACCCCGAGAGAACAGGAGCCCCATTCTGGATCTGAGAGAGAGAGAGAGAGAGAGATAATAAATAAAACAGCTATTATGTAAGGGATAATTGACGACGGGCCGTTGAATTATTAGAAAAATAATGCACACCCGAGGTGGTGATGCAGTCACGATTTATATACCGTTACACCTCGGGTGAGCATTATTTTTCTAATAATTCAACGGACCGAAGTCAATTATTCCGCTTATACTACAGTTGCCACACCTCAAGACATCAATCAAATGATATATTTCAAGGCATTCGTCCGGTTTTTCTCCTTAAATCGCTATTGTGAGGACTATTTCTTCTGCATCTCATCCAACGACTCCCTTGCTAATCCCAAAACGTCATTTTAACCCGTAACGGAGGCTTGAGCCGTTGATTAGCAGACTAATGCAGTTAATAACTAAGTTATGAGAGAGAGAGAGAGAGAGAGAGAGAGAGAGAGAGAGAGAGAGGGAGACAGAGAGAGAGAGAGAGAGAGAGAGAGAGAGAGAGAGAGAGAGAGAGAGATTACCTCTGAGTGTGTGTCTCTCAATAGTGTTGGGCAGCATTATCTCTAGTTACAGTGAAACTTAAAGTTAATTTTCTTCACGAACAGAGCCTTTGTTGTTACCTCGCTTGTGAGAAGTCATGTAGTTTTTAAGTTGTTAAACTATGTTTCTGATAAAATCATGTTCTGATAACAACATTAACGCGTATGTTAACGTGTGTGCAAACTGTCTGTGAGGGAGATAGAGTATGTGCTTTCCGTACATAATAAAACGTAATTTTGTGGCAAAAACATGGATATGATCTGTCGATTGTATCCTTTTGTTTACTATATTTATTTGTTTATTCAGTGTCATTGTGGGTTTTGGTTATTTTGCTGTTTTAGGCTGTAAGGACCTTTGAAATAACACAAATCATTTGGTGAAGTGATATGGTCATGTAGTGCGGTGCCTTCGTCGTGCGTTTCCCTGAAAATAATTGCACACCTCAGAACGTTCGTCAGCCAATCAGATTCAAGCATTCAACGGCCCCGTAGTATATTAGATATTAACACATGAGGTGTCAGCATTCAGTCTGACACACAAAACAGTACAGAAAGATGATCAAACAATAATTGACAGTATAGGTTTAAAAAGGTTTAGACCAGAAAACTGAATCAGTCATTATGTTCTTTACAAATACTTCATATAAATCCTGTAAATGCTGTAAACGCAGGTCTGGCTGATGTTTTTGAGATCCAGACAAACGATCATCCTGTAATTATGTGATTACAGTGCTGTTACAGACACACAGTTATGTCGCTGACAGAACATTTAAAAATTATTTGTTTTATTTTTAGATTTAATTAATTATTAGCTTTTCATAAAACTCATAAAGCCTGACAATATAATGTTTAATGCACTTTGTGTTTTTGATAACAACAAATGAAATATATATTACTCTTTGTATTTTTATATCAATATGGTACAAGTTATCCTATTTAAACCAATGTGATAAATGAGACAGGTTAAAAGTAATGTAAAAGTAGTCATGTGATATCTTAAAGGAACAGTTCACCCAAAAATGAAAATTCCCTCATGTTGTTCCAAACCTGTATGACCTGATCACAAAATATGATATTTCTGAAGAATGTTTGCAACCAGACGTTTCCAAGAATGAAAAAAAAAAATACCCTGAAGCTATCTTCCTTTGTCTTCAGAAACACAAAGTAGGTAAAGAAGCATTAAAGGAACACTCCACTTTTTTGGAAATAGGCTCATTTTACACCTCCCCAAGAGTTAAACAGTTGAGTTTTACCGTGTTTGAATCCATTCAGACGATGTCTGGCGGTAGCACTTTTAGCTTAGCTTAGCATAGATCATTGAATCTGATTAGACCGTTAGCATCGCGCTCAAAAATGACCAAAGAGTTTCCATATTTCTCCTATTTAAAACTTGACTCTTCTGTAGTAACATCGTATACTAAGACCGACGGAAAATGAAAAGTTGTGATTTTCTAGGCTGATATGGCTAAGAACTATACTCTCATTCCGGCTGTGCACACTCTAATAATACCCACACCCATTGCGCTTTGGAGAAGGATTTGGTTTGAGGACTACAAAACGAATAAAAAGCATAAAAACTACAAAATGGCGGATGTGCGTAACAACAAGAATTACTTTAAATACCTGGATTTAAAGTATCGAAACTCTTTGGCCATTAACTTTTAAATGCACCATTTGCAAAGAATTGAGCAGATGAGTGCTACTTCTTTTCTCTTTGAACGGTATGTTAAACTAACGAAATGTGGAGGGTGAACTGTGATGAGAATCAGATTCAGTGAATGAGTCTGCGACAGAGCTCCGATAAAGACACAATCTATGACTTGCCTACTCTTCTATTACAACTGTGTACTTTTTCTCACCAAAAAACTTGCTTTGCATAGTATATGCAGACAGATTGGGCGTCTAAGACCCGGTCACAACACTGAGCTTCTGCTTGTAAAAACCGCCGAGATTTAAAGAGGTCATATGATGCGAAGTTTTGCTTTCTCTTTGGATTCATAGATAAATCCCTGACAGTTGCAAAGGTCTAAAACAAAGAGATATTCTTTATAAAAGTTAAGACTCGTCCACTAAAACGGCTCATTTAACTCTTGGGGAGGTACGCAAAGAAAGCGAGCGTATTTTTATTCTGGCTGTAGTGTTGTTGCTGCCGCCGGCGTCATGTTCTGGAGAGCCTACTTTGTTTGGGATCCAAAAAAGGTGGAGTGTATTTACAACCTTTCCAGAACAGTTCAACCCCGCTATTGGAGTGTGTGCAGCCAATTTCTGAGGACTGTGTCCTACAGAAACACAGCGAGGACATTCCTGCATTATCTGAACTCTGATAGAAACACACAACACTGACTTACAGAGAAGATATGAGATCAAATAATAACACTTCTGCACAGTATAGGTTTCATAAGACAAAGATTTAGACCAGAAAACTAAATACAGACAACATTATGTTCTTTACAAATGAGTTTTCCAAGATGTCACAACACTGCAGCTTCTGCTTGTAAAAACTGCTGAGATTTAAAGGGGTCATATGATGCGATTTCAAGTTTTTCTTTCTCTTTGGAGTGCCACAAGCTGATAGATAGATAAGATCCCTGAAGCTGAAAAGACTAAAGTCTCAAAACCAAAGAGATTAAAATAAACAATATTCTTTATAAGTAGTAGTTTTAAGAGCCTCAAATGTCAAATATGCATTGGATTGGTTTCTTTTTTTGAATAAAAAAGGGGAAAATGCATGATAATATAATGTTATAATAAAACTAACTTAAGTGCACAGAATAACATAAGTGGACTTTAAACAATTAAAAGCCGCTTTGAACGATTATGTAATTGTGGCATCCGTAATTGTGATTAGAAATTCGATTAATTGTGTAGCCCTATCTCAAGTGTTGTTATTTATGAAGTATTATTATTATTATTATCATTCAATTAATTAAGATGATTGACAGTTTAAATGGTGACAGGATGCATGTAACTAAAAGACAGATGCAATTATGAGAGAAGTAGTGTCCCAAAGCTTCTGCTACACACTCAAAAATATACACTTTTCTTAACAAGAACAACAAAAAATAAGGGTTACACTTTACTTGAAGGGGTGTGCATAAGACTGAATGTATACGCAAAGAAAGCATGTTTATGACAACTGCATTAAGTGTCATTCGCTCAGTTATGTAATTTTTAATGCAAATATGACATTGTTTGAGATGTCTTTGTTATGGGCTAGGGTTAGGGGTATGGGTAGGGTTAGGTCAAATAATGTCATCTTTGCATTAAAAATTACATAACTGAGCGAATGACACTTAATGACAGTTGTCATAAACATGCATAAAACCTCCTTCATATTCATGATATGTGTCATGCTATGATTATGAAGGTGTCATGACAGTATTATGCACACCCCTTCAAGTAAAGTGTTACCAAAAGAAGTATATATGTTTAGGGCGTAGTATAAGTAGGTGAATTGGGACAGCTTTGGTCTTGCATGCATGAAAATAGCTGCCTGGAGGCATTACAAATGTGACCGCCGAGTGAACAGACTTTCCTTAAAAGGCACTTTGGCTGAAAATGCCATGATAGAACGTCTCTTTCTGTATTTCTTCATGTGTTAAAGTGGACAGTGTGGAGAAACACTTCCTGTTTCTTCATCAGTCTCCTCGACCGCTCCCACATCCCCCGTCTGTCTCTCTCTCTCTAGAAATATGTAGAAATCACACACAGCCACACCTTCAGTCTATATCTGACCCCATCTCCAGCAGCAGCTCCTGTCCAGACAAACTCAGTCATGAGCTCTGGAACATCATTTCTAAACTCTTAAGTGAATCATCCTGAATCAGAAGGAAAATATTGTGCTGTAGAGTGACTGAAGTCAAACCCTGCCTTCATGAGTCCACACATACCATGCATATAAATAGTACGCCACATACAAACATCGTGCTATTGATACGCAGACATTGACTTTGCCGTGCATATGATGCATGTGTTTGACGTGCATATAATACGCAGTTTTCGCGTGCATATTATACGCAATTTTTGACATGCACATGATACGCAGTTTTCGCGTGCATATTACACGCATCTACCCCACAACCCTAATCCTACCCATTGCGTATCATATGCACGCCAAAGTCAATTTCTGCGTATAAATAGTACGCCAAATCGAAACATAAACTCGTGTTATTGACACACACTTTCATGAGATCGGGTAGCCTGCCCTGAACCCATCATCAGGCCTGTCTCTCCTTCACACACTCCTGCAGTCTCTGATTACACAGGTGTGTCTGGAAACGCACGCACGCGCTTCTTTTCAGATTTAAAACAGGGAATTTCCCATCTGACTTTATGAACTGTAGTATCACGTTTAATAAAATAAGGTTGTGATATGTTGTATGAAACATCGCCAGAGTTCGTCGTGACGCGCAGTGTTTCAGGTGACACAGGTGAGATATCCTCCGCTCGCGCAGGCTCGGTTCCGGTTGATCGGTGAATGTTTGATGCGTGTAAAGAACAATCACTTACTGTCGGCGCCGCAGTCCGCGCAGCTGCCGTTCCCCGGTTTCTGCAGAACGTGTCTGAGGGTTCTGGCGGCTCGCTCGTTGTCCGTCATCGGTCCGGTGGAGCGGCGGAGCGGCGGAGCGGTGTCTCCTCGGGAGGAGGCGCGGGGCTGATGGAGGTGTTTCAAACATTCGGAAGTGGTGCAGCAGTTTGTTCAGACTTGTTGTTCCGCATCAGACATGCCACAGTGTGTGTGTGTGTGTGTGTGTGTGCGTGTGTGTGTGCTCCAGAGCGCCATCACATCAAATACATTATAAACACTCAGACTCACAGATTAAACATCTATTATTTACACACTACACAGATTATAAAACAGAATTTAACACAAATGTATTGTACACACAACCTACACCAACTTAATGATTATGCACACATAAACGAATTACGAATTATTTATTTAACATAATATAATTATGAATATTAACAACACCCAGGAAGACCAAACCTGCCGAATCTGAAAGAAAGAAAGAAAGAAATTGCCAAAACAAATACAATTAACATTTAATTAAATTCAATTTTAATTAAATTAAATGCTTTTTACCCATTTTTTTTTTATCGTTTTATTTATTTTTTATTCGTTATTTATTTATTTATTTGTTTGTTTGTTTGTTTGTTTATTTAAATAGAAATGAGAAAACAAATGGTTTGTATTTAAAACATAGGCTACAGTATAATAGACTTGATGCCATTTTGGTTCAATTTAAACAGCAAAAAAAAAAAATGCATGACAGTTTGCTCCAACCTGAAAACTCTTATTGGAAACTTCATAAACATACATCACATTTATTTAACAGATGTGAGAAATCATCCAGTAAGTTGATCACAGTTTCATATAAACATGTGTATGACTTATGATTCCATTTATGCCTTTAGTGCACACTTTTATCCAAAGTGACTTACAATAGAAGAAGAACATAAGCAAGTCTTCACATAGAGTACAATGCCAGGTTTATTAGAAATCTAGGATAGGAAGAAAAAAAAGTGAAAAGGAAATATTAATTTCATGCAAAAATAAAATGCAAATATTTTTACGTATATTATTGTTGAAGGATTTAATAATCATACATGACTTACATGTTTCACTGTCACTGTGTGTCCACATGGTGGAGGCAGATCACTGTGAACCAGTCGCTCTTCACTGAAACAGACCAGACAACAATCTGATCAGCTCAAATAATCATTTGTATTGATCACAACAGAGAGATACAGGGATTTAGGATGATATAGATGAATCTGCAGTCGGATTCCTCACAATTGATGAATTCAGAAGATTGTTTTGCTTTTATTATAACAGGTTCTCAGTCAGTGTGAACTCACCAAACTCTCTTCGCTGAAGCTGTGTTTGTGATCTATGATGAGTCCTTCTGTTTGAGTCCTCAGAGTTCAGCACAGATCTTCATCAGACTGACCGACCGCAGTGATACAGTAGATCAGATGTGCTGTGACTGTAACACTGTCTCCATAGCAACCCCAAATGATGCTGCCACAACGACCACCGAAATAGCACAAATAGATTCAAGATTCAAGATTGTATTTGTCACGTACACAATTATACAGTGTATAACCAGCAGTGAAATGTTAGTCAGGTCCGCACCATGGACAGTGCAATACATATGGAATACAAACACAAAGAATATGAATGAAGTAGAAAATAAAAAGTAAAATGTGCAAAAAAAATAATAAGTGTGCAGGACAGTATACTGTAGACTTAATAAATAATAATATAAGAGGGAATGTGCAAGAAGATGTGCAAACAGGTGATTAGTGATTATTAAATGGAGTCATGTTGATGTTATGAGACCGAGTTTAGGAGTTTAGGAGCCTGATGGCCTGTAGATAAATAAAGAACTGAAGCAGGGAGCACCATAATGAACCAGACTCTCACTCCTCAGTCATCATGTGTGCAGATGAACGCTGGCGGACTGAAGCGATTAAAGAAGTGACACCATCCATTAAGATCTGCTGTGTGTCCAGAGTGGTGACAGCTCTGCTCATCATCAGCCTGACCTTACATCACATTTCATTAGGTTCTGTCAGACACCTCTTCCTCTGAAATCACAATGAAATGATTCATTTACAGATCCGTGGAATATTGTTCATCTCTGCTGTGCGAAAAAATTGTAATGTCTCGTCCTGCTCTACAGGTTACTATTGGCCTTTATGAGTCTGCAGGGATGTGTAATTATTTAATCAAGATGAAGAAAGTCTCGGTTCCTCTTAAGGTTCTTCCTAATTTACACAATCATCTCAGAGAGGCTTTGAGGAGCTGTAAAGCACTTTTTATTTAAAGCTGCTGTGGAACAATGTATTGTGAAAAGTGCTATAATGAATAAACTGAATTGAGTTGATGACAGAGATTCATCACAGACTCTATTCACACACAAACCTGCAGAAATTACATTTTATTACAGCTCAAGTGACCAGTGGACACAGACTGTGATGATGCATTTCCATAATTAATGGATTTAATTATTTAATAAATTATTTTTCCACTTTTATAAAGTAATAGCAATGCAATTTTTTTATTTTGCAATTGATGCAAAAGAATGCTAAAAATGTAATTTTTAATATAAAATTAAATTAGTGCTGTCAAACGATTAATCACATCCAAAATAAAACTTTTTGTTTACATAATATATGTGTGTGTGCTGTGTATATTTATTATGTATATATACATACACTCACATACAGCATATATTTTGGAAATATTTACATGCATATACATATTTATATTTTATATTATATATAACTATATTTAATATATAAACATAACATATTTTTCTTAAATATATACATGCATGTGTTTGTATTTATATATACATAATAAATATACACAGCACACACATATATTATGTAAACAAAAACTTTTATTTTGGATGTGATTAATCACGATTAATCGTTTGACTGCACTAAAGTAAATATATGAAGTAAATAGTCATACTGGGAACCTGTCTGTGGGGGAAAATACTACATGAAATAATGTTTTGTATTTAAAACATACAATATAATTGTCACGAATCCGGTCTGTGGCCTTCCGCCCGATCGCCACCAGAGGTCACTCACTCACCACATGGACTCTTGCACTACACTACTGTTGAATGTCACCTAAGACTACATTTCCCATAATACACTGCACTGACGTCACACACACAGCTGTTCGCACTGATCACGCTCACACCTGAGAATCATCTCACAATTACACAGCTTACTTAAACCTGGGACTTCCTCTTGCTCTCTGCCGAGTATTGTTTAGCCCTTGTTGGATAATGTTTGCTGATCGTCGACCCACGCTTGCCCTAGAACTACTCTTCTGTCTTGCCCTCTATATACCTGTTTGCCAATGTTTGACCCATGCTTGTTTCCGACCACTCATGTTAATAAAGCCTTGCAAATGGATCCGCACGTCTCGCGTCTCGTCGTTCGCCCCGTAACAATAATAGACTGTTTAATGACTTTTTGTTGAGGATAAACATTAAATTAAACAAAAATGCATGACAATTTGCTACAACCTTGAAGCTTATTATTGCTATATGCTTATAATGCTATTTTTAATTTATTTTAGAGCAAAGGGGAATGACCAAAATTGTATTTGTTGTAGTTTCTGTTCACTACTATCGAAGTTCACTCAACTATAATGACTTCTGCTTATAAGAAGACCGGAAATATGAAAATGGTTAATAGGGGCGCAATACTCTCAGCTGCATTTAACACAGTGTACCATGTTTAAATACAGTCCGTTATATTCCACCCAAAATTAATGCAAAAAAATAATAATTATTTAGTAGATTTTGATCGAGTTACTCACAGAAAGGAACCTGAAGCATGAAGCAAATAGAGGAAGAGATTCAGCAATCTGAAAACAAGTAAAACCTGAAAAATCAGATTGAGGAAGAACTGATGAATAGAAAGAGAAAGAGGAGGAGAAGAGGCCATGAGCTGCTCCTTCAAGAAACCACCACATTAACCAGCAGCTTAACATCCTGACCTTTAGATAATAAAGCTGCACATTTCACTGTAATTCATCATTACTTATCAGCTGAAGACACACACACTCTCACACACACTCTCTCACACACTCTCTCTCACACACACACACACACACACACACACACACACACACACACACACACACACACACACACACACACACACACACACACACACACACACACACACACACACACACACACACACACACACACACACACACACACACACACACACACACACACACACACACACACACACACCTATCTGAAGCTTCTCTCTTGATGTGCTTTGTTTATTTCTTGGATTCACTTTGGCTTCATGATATCCAAAGATCTCCTTGATCTTCTCAGATAAAAATCCCATTATACAGAAACATCCTGCAACTTAAAGAAGGTAAACCTTCCTCCTCAGCCTATAAGGAGCACGTGCACTCTCAAAAAATAAACTTTTAATAGTAGGTTTTCACAGTGAAGCCATAGAAGAACCATTTTTTGGTTCCCTAAAGAACCTTTCAGTGATCAGTTCTTAAAAGAACCATGTTTTTCTTAGTTTTAAGGACATTTTATTAATCTGAAGAATCTTTTTCCACTATAAAGAACCATTCATGGCACAGAAAGATTGCATGGATGTCAACAGTTCTTCATGGAACCATCAATGCATTACAGAACCTTATTTTTGAGTGTATTGACATGCACTAAACCTCAGAAAGGACTTGTTCTGAACTTCTGCAGCTTTCTGATGTCACACAGATGAACATCAACACATGGCCGTCCACATTTACACATCAGTGATCAGAAACCTGGTCCATGCAGTTAAACTGAGGTCATGAGGACAGATATTATTCCTGACCAGCAGAAGAACTAACAATAAATGTGTAAATGTGTTTGCTGCTTTACACTAAAAGTTAATGAATGATTTAGGAGTGAATTCTCTCATAAACCCTGTCAAACTCTTGTTCTTCAGCGTGGCTGTGGATTGTCTCTTGTGCCGGTGGTAAAGGCTGTAACAGGCAGATTTAGTCTCATCTGTTAGCATACGGCTGTAATCCGCTCCGGCGGCGCTCTGTAATCCTAACGGCCGTTTGCCGTCGCAGTGGAGGCGTTTGATGTGACTCGGAGGGAGCTGCGGTGGCCGTCTGTTTCAACACCGCACTGAAACCGTGCCCAACGTTCACACCACGAGCCGCTCTGGGCACAAACACACACACTCTCTCACACACACACACACACACACACACACACACACACACACACACACACACACACACACACACACACACTCTCTCACACACACATACACACACACACACACACACACACACACACTCTCTCACACACACACACTCTCACACACACACTGTCTCTCTCTCACACACACACACACACTCTCTCACACACACACACACTCTCTCACACACACACACTCTCTCACACACACACACACACACACACTCTCACACACACACTCTCACACACACACACACACACATAAACACACACTCTCTCTCACACACACACCAGTATCTATCTTTGTGAGGACAGACTTTGACACAATGCAATCTCTAGCTCTTTACCCTAAACCTGCCCATCAGAACTAAGCGCCTCACCCAAACCCTTACTCTAAACCTAACCTTTACCCAATTATAACCTGACCCCTAAAACCAAGTCTTGACCCTCAAACAGGCCTTTAAAGGGCTCTCAGAAAGTGAAGACCGGCCAAAATGTCCTCACTTTACAAGATCGTCCTCACTGTGATGGTTTAAATCTCAAACTGGCGCTCGCAGAGATAGCTGTACAAGTGAGCACACACACACTCTCTCTCACACACACACAGTTTTCTTTTTATTTATTAATGAAAAAAAACTTATGTGTACTGCGTTAAGCTAACTGAGACTTGTTATAGCACGTGCATATCATTGCTCTTTTGCTGATTTTGATTGCTTCTATTGTCCTCGTTTGTAAGTCGCTTTGGATAAAAGCATCTGCTAAATGTAATGTAAATGTAAGTGTTACCAAAAATGTATGTGTATTAGGGAATGAAAGGGTTGTTTTCAATAGAATACATGGGTTATTCTCTTATTAAATCAGGTAAATTTCACCCCAAAACTCAAGTCGTTTTCATATTTTATTTATAAAGAAACTCTATTTTAGGATCGTTAAGATTGTTTGCATTACTTTGAAAAGTCCAGGTATACTTTTGGGTATTTTTAATGATTTCCCATTACTGTTTTACAGTAATAAAAACTATCCTGTTAAGACGCTATAAAAAAATAATAATAATAAAATCAACAAATTAAGAGCAATACAGCATATACAATCATAATGCATAAATATAAACTTCACTGCTGTTTGGAAACATTATGATTTTTAAATGGTTTTAATGAAGCTCACCAAGGCTGCATTTATTTGATTAAAGATACAGTATAAATTATGAAATATTATTACAATTTAAATTAGCTGTTTTCTATGTGAATATGTGTTAAACTATAATTTATTTCTGTGATCAAAGCTGAATTTTCAGCATCATTACTCCAGTCTTCAGTGTCACAATATCTTCAGAAATCATAATAATATGCTGATTTGCTGCTCAACAAACATTTCTGATTATTATCAATGTTGAAAACAGTTGTGCTGCACAATATTATTGTAGAAACCATGATATTTTTTATTTTTCAGGATTCACAGATGAATAGAAAGTTCAAAAGAACAGCATTTATTTGAAATCTTTTGTAACATTATAAATGTCTTTAATACATCCTTGATGAATAAAAGTATTAATTTCTCTCAAAAGTACACATATATCTGACTGAGCACAGCGGCAGCGACTCGGTGTTTCAGTGTGTCGCTGAGCTCATGTGGTGCTGCTGATTATCGTCTCTCTGCTGTTGTAATATTTCAGAATTGTTTCTCTGCTCAGTCCTGATACCAAACTGTGTGTTTGAGCATTAATATTGATGAGGGGAATCTCTCACAGCTGCACTGCTGCCAGCTGAAATCCATCATCGCACGTCACAATCTCACCTGAAACCACAGAAATCAGACGCCAGGTTTAAGAGCTCGACGAGAGACATCAATAGATTCAGTGTGACGCAATTACACCGCTGAACTTCATCTGTGAACCGTGAACTGCATTTATTGAGTTTAGCTTTTGTGTCTGCTGAGGTTTATGCATGACGGATCAGAGGAGGAGATAGATTTAAAAAAGAGGAGTTATCAGTCTTCACTATAATAAGGGTTTCTGTCACGCTCTGCATAGTGATGCTTGACTCAAACACAGAACTAGAGATGGACTGTAACCCTTCATGACGAGGATGATGATGATGAGTGTGTTCAGTTTATATTCAGTGAGGCATGAGATTCACACACCAGCATTTAAAGCTATTAAACTGGTGCACTGGTGTCACTTTTCATATGTCTGCTATTGCAGTGTTATAAAAGCATTGACGGAGTCATGAAATGGAGAATCAAAGGTTCTTGATATTTAGAGTTTGTGCTGCAATGTGAGTGTTGCTAATCAAATCAGTACATACCCGCACACATGCAGCGTGTTTTGTAACACGGCAAGTTATAGTTAAAACTGAAAATTTAGCAATTTAAGCAAGCAAAAGCAATTTCCTCACTGAAACAGACTGTTGCGATTGTGCTGTTTTAAACATATTCAAGTATCACAGCGACTTGCATCTCAACTACCAAAACACAGCATGCTGTAAAGGAGGGCGTGGCTACAGTGTGATGATTCAGCCAATCACAGCAGTGGGCGTGTACTTCTGTTTCTGTGAGAGGAAACGCCCCTTTAAAGAGTGAAAATAAGGATGGAAAATGAATATTTATACAAACACTGGACCTTCTCTGGTACAAAAAAATAAATAAAAAATTGCCAATTTTATAAACTAACCTCAAGAAACATCTGAAACTGCATTTCATGGCCAGATATTTCACCCCAAAATCATTGTTCTGTCATTATTTACTCTCCCTTATGTCATTCCTAACCTGCATGACTATCTTCTGTGAACATATATGCAGTGGAAGTCAACTGTCACCAAAATGTATTCACAATTCTATAAAATATTTTCATGTTT
>CM049853.1:35022711-35035211 GCA_027422415.1 Schizothorax lantsangensis
TTTGTCTTCTCAAGATGTTAAAGGGATCGCCGGGTATTAAGACATGTATAGCTTAATATAACAAAAATTATGTCTCTTATTTAAATATGTAATAGAAAACCCATAAAAATGTATGTTATATAAAAAAATTTACATTGTTTTTGGACTATGGGGGGTGCCATTATTTCACGTGCACAGTACATTCTGCGTCGATGACGTCATATGGTTGCACTCGGTGAGATACTGGCGCTTATTTCTATAGTCTTCTGGCTTTTTACCACAACACAACTCAGAAAATAAAATACTGATACGATACCACATTGTGTGGCTTTTGGTTGTCATTTTCAGTCAAAGGACAAGAGAAGCAATGTAAGACTGCTTTCCTAGCGATAATAGGAGGAGAAAAGCATGGGAAGATGCCTGCGGACGAATAAAACTTCATAAAAACCCGCTTCTTTTTTCTCTCCACTTTAGCCCTGAGGCCTTTGAGACTTTTAGTAGACCACAGCTACTGAAAGAGCTTACAAACGGACTGAGAAACGCTAGATGCCTATCTGTTAGGATGTAAACATACCGACGCTAATCATGACGCGCGGCCGCTAGAGGAGTTCCTCAGCGTGGATTTCCCTCAACATCCGGGGCGTTTAGACTCCTTGTGGGGAAAAATCGATGGTACAGCAAACCTATACTTATATCCATCTCCACCTGTAAGCTCTTTCAGTAGCTGTGGTCATCATATCAGTATTTTATCTTCCAAGTTGTGTATTCTGAGTTGTGTTAAGGTAAAAATAGCATCAGGTAGCGCTAGTAGCTCACTGAGTGCAACCATTTTAAGTCATCAGAATAATGGCGCCCCCCATAGTTCAAAATATGTATAAAAAGAGACATAATTTACGTTATATTAAGCCATACGAGTCTTAATACCCAGGGATCCCTTTAACTGATGGACTGGAGTGGTGTGGATTACTTGTGGATTATTGTGATGTTTTATCAGCTGTTTGGACTCTCATTCTGACGGCACCCATTCACTGCAGAGCATCCATTGCTGAGACACTGATGCAGAGACACATTTCTACAAACCTGATGAAGAAACAAACTCATCCTGATCTCGGACGGACTGAGGGTCAGCACATTGTCAGCTAATTTTCATGGTTGAACTGTTCCTTTAAATCAACTGTATGTAGTTTAAGTATTTTCATGAGTTTGAAGCTCTACAGTGAAGTGAGTGTCATAAATATATCACCAAGTTAAAAAAAGTAATTTTTTAACTTAAAAAAAAACTATATTTAAATAATATACTAACGGTATGGTCTTTTATACTGTCTAATGTTTATAAATACTCTGAGCAGTGAGAAAGGGGCGGTTCTTAATGTGAAAGATGATTGGTTGCCCAGCGAGTGAGCCGTCCAATGGCATTTTTCTTTTCAACTCAACTGACAAATGTTTGACAAGCATTTGATAAAACACACACACACACACACACACACACACACACACACACACACACACACACACACACACTCATTTGATTTTTTTTTTCAATTCAAAATGTAGTTCTAAAAATTATTTTATTAATTTACAAAATTATAAAATGTATATATTTATTTTATCCTTTAAAAAATATTTATTAATAAATTATTTTAACTATAATTTTAAAACATTTAAAATCATAAATAGCTTAAATAGTTTTAGTCATTTAAATGGACTTCCAAAGTGATTTATTTTTATGTTTGAATTAGGAAATTGGTAACTGATTAATTTCATTTTTTTAAAGTGTCTTTTATGAGTCATCTGTACTGGAATAGATTAGAGTCAAAACTCCAGTAACTCTGGTGTACAATCGATCAATCAGCTTAAGGTCAGATGAACAGAGAGAGAAAAAGAAAGAGAGAGAGAGAGGGAGAGAGAGAGAGAGAGAGAGAGAGAGAGAGAGAGAGAGAGAGAGAGAGAGAGGGGGAGGACAAGACCATTAGATATAAACGACTGCAGAGAGCCAATCACACTCACACTGAGCCATTATCTCATCATGTCACAGTAAATCGAGACAGACAGACTGAATCAGACACTGACCATCTACAGCTGATGGACCTGCAGCACACACACACACACACTCACTCACTCACACACACACACACACACACACACACACACACACACACACACACTGGAGGAACGGACACTGACCGTGATGTTATTTCTGTAGGGTTGAGGGCTGATGGCCGTCGTGGGTATTTCTACTGCATAATAACTGACCGCTGCTCACTGCTCATTTGCATGGAGTGAACTGAGGAGAGAAACACACACACACACACACACACGTGGCAGATCTGTTCTTGTTCAAACTCATCCAGACAAACAGAGACTGATAGGCTTACTGCTGTGCCCTCTACCAGCTCATTAGCATATGTTAATGATACTCTGGTCAGCTCACGGTCCAGCAGCAGATGTGGACAGATGTCCAGAAACACACACACACACACACACACACACACCTGCCGTGTCCATCTGCTGCTCTGATCAGCTCACAGGTCAGGAGAACATCAGTCCGGTCTGTTCTGATCGAGACAATCATCAACACGCATGTTAGTTAGGACAACATAATAAAGACTAGTTAGGACACACTAGTTAGGACAACTAAATAAAGAGAATTATGAACACAAAAATTATGAACACAACTACAGTAAACAAGGTTTGCCATCACAGGAATAAACTGCATTATAAAATACTTTACAACAGAAAAGAGTTTGTTTTAATGGTAAAATAATGGCACAATATTACTGTATTTTTGGTAAAAACAAAAAAAATCAAATAATTAAACAAAAAAAAGCCTTGGTGAGCAGAAGAGACTTATTTCACAAACATCACACAAATTGTTTATCATGATGCATTTCGTGATCAATTATTAACTATAAAACCATCACTATATAAAAAACACATTTAAAAACAACTTTACAAAAAGACTTAATTTGTTAATATTAGTAAACTACACCAGTTAACATGAACTAATGAAGGAACAACATTTATTAATCTTAGTAATGTTTTTCTAATACATTTTTTTAAATCAAAAGTGTATTTGTTAACATCAGTTAAAAGCAACTAACATGAACAAACAAGTGAACAATAATTGTACTTAATAACTGTTAACAATATATCACTTATTGTTAGTTCATGTTAGTTAATGCATTAACTAATGAGACCTAATTGTATAAAAACAAGCCTGTTGAGTTGTTTGTGGCATTATGAGTAAATAGACATTAGTAGTTGTAAATCTAATTGTTTGATTTTGTTGTTATTTTCCATGATACATTATTTTGGTACTTTGGGCGTGAAGTGAATCCAGCGGAGCCGCTCTGATCCGAGGGATCTTCTCAATCCCAGCATCAGTGGTTTGGACTCACAGATCTCACGGAGAACTTCAAAGAGCGGGATCCTCTGACAGCTCATTAAAGCCGCTTTTCCACCGAAATTACCTGGAACAATTTGTCCCAGGAACTTTTCCCCCAGACCTGTTGATGTCTGCGTTTCCATCACGGTCTAAAGAAGATTAGGCAAATAGTCTGGTGACGTAACGTTAGGTCTGCGCGCGTTTCTCAATATCAAGTACGCAAATTTCTGACTTGCGTCCTCGGTAGTTCGGCGAAGCACATTTTCAAATAGCCGCTGTTTTTATAAATAAACTGCAGATTTGAGTTTTAAACAACTACATTCTCACCTGAAATACTTTTAAAACTACATTTCATGACACTATAACTTACGCGTAATTATGCGAATATGGTGGTTGAAATACAATGCTGCGTGAACTCAACCAATCAGCATGCTCAGCGCCCAAGTCCCGCCCCCGAAAGCTCCGGACCTTTGAAAAAGTACTACGCACGAGCAGGGACTTTCTGAGGGGCAAATTTGTACCTGGAACTTTATTTAGATCCTGGTTCCTGCGGTGGAAACACACTGAGTACCGGCCCAAAGTCCCTAGTTCCTGGGGAAAGTTCCTGCGGTGGAAAAGGGGCTTGAGATCTCCTCTGAAGGGAGGCATCGTTACTTGACTTAAACGAACCATTCAGCCTAAAATCAGACTCATGAGATGATTCCTCACAGCAGAAAGATGTTCTGACAGACATCAATGAACCAAATCAAGCACTGACACAACTAGAGGATGTGATTAACTACCCATGCTAACCAGAACTCTGCTGATTCACTGACGTCAGTAAAGCAGTTCAGACACTTTATTATGATTGTGAATGATGAAATGCTACAGCACATGAAAACGCATGAAACTCCTCTGAACTTCAGAAGAACCAAAGCAGAAGTTCAGTTTCATCTAAATGGAGATCTCTGAGATAAGGCTGGGCAGAATACAGAATATTTACTACAGAATCATATTGGCAATATAAATAAACTAAATATTTGCTCATAAGTTTCAACTTTCATAAAGACCATGTCAGCAGGCCGGTTTCACACCAGTCTCTTGTCTCACAACCCGCACATATACAAGCATCAAGACAGAGATATTTCAACAGTCTTGAGTTTAAACTTCAAGAGCAAAAACACTGATCGAGTTGAGAAGTTCAGTTCATTTACATGAATCACTTTTGAATGGTTCATAACAATAAATCAATTCAAAACAATCAGATGGTTCATCATTCAAAAATGTTCACAGAAGTCATGTGCCATTTAACATGCTTCAACATGTTTCCGTAAAAATATATATAGGTCAGTATTGCTATGCATTGTTCTCTTCATGTATTAAATATCATTATTGTGTTCATTTAGTGAAAAATGATGTGGGAAACATGCCTTGATTAGTTAAACTAAAGCTTCTTCTGGCAACAATGACTGTTTGGTTGAAAAGATGGTATTAAAGAAGAGTTTCAGAGCAAATACATAAATATAGGAGGTGAATATATATTTCACATATCATCATATCAAGTTTTTTGTTGTTTTCTTAAGTCTGAGAAATGAATGAGTTTGTGACTGATTTGCCCAGTTTTTCAGCGCTGTAGATCCAGTGAGAATGATTCGATCACAGCAGGAGGTTTGGAATAAGGACACTAAAGTATACATAAATTTAGATGCAATCATGCAAATGAATGCACTGAGAGTCCTTTACCAACAAATCAGCTGTGCAAATGAGAAACAAAATCAGTAAAATCATTTCACTGATCTGCCTCCGTTTCAGCATCTCATTAAAGGCCAGAAACATAAGCTGCACGTCGTATACTGCCAGTGATGCAAGTGCAATAACACTACATGACTGAAGGGGGCGATATAGTTTCCATTGAATGTCTGTAAGTGACTGAAAAATCATATTCATCCTTATCTGGAAGAGAAAACTGACCATTGAAGAAGACAGTTTACAGCAATGGCAGCTTGAGTGACGCTTGCAGCAAATCGCGACTCAAACTTGCATGGCATGCATACGAATGATGATTTTAATGCAGAGCTAGAAGATATTGTGTTCATGTTCTTGTGTATAGTGTGTTTTGGGCCTCAGAACCACATGTGGTTGTGTTTTTAGGGAGACGTTTGTACAAAATGCAAAGTGGAAGACAGAGATGTAAAACTACGCAAGTAAAAGAGTGAACTTCCACATTATATTTTAAAAATAAATCAACACTTTTTGCCATCTTCACAGTACAGTGACATCATCTCTCATGCATGATTTCCAGAGACGAACATCAGCTCTAATCCAAACCCTAGTGAGTGACCTCGCTGTTTACATTAGAGATTGAAATGAAACACTCAGAAACAAAACTCCACAACAGCTCAACATCCTGGACACAAAAATACATGAATCTATCCAAAAACTCACGAACGCCTCAAAAACGAATGATTTGATAAATGTATGTTAATGGGCGCACATGCATGTTCATCTACATGTATGCTATGGGATCCATTTATCATCCAGCCAATCTGCTGGATGATAAAACATGATAAATATGGTCAGACCAACTGCAGCATTGTTGTCTAGCTGGGCAGCTCACTGGGTTTAGGATCAGAGCTCATGTTTCTGCTTCTACCATCATTATACTAGAAACACAGAACATCCAAAAACAAAACAAACCCTACAAAATCCTCAATCATCCTGTAGAGTCCAGCATTCAGTGTGTGTCGTGGTTTGGGCTTGAGATGTTTCCTCAGTCAAGTCAATATTCTTAACTACATCACACATTGATAAACTCACCCTGCAGCTCTAATGATCTGTGGGCGGCTGCTAAATCTCAATCCTCCCACATAAGAATGAAGCGAAAGACGCCGTTCTAATGCCACGCTCACGTCAGAATTACTGCACGAGATCTGAACACCGACACAGAAATTATATGCTTCTAGAGCAACGATGAGTTTAATGATGTTTAATTTGTGTCTTTAGCTCGTTTTCAGACGTTTAAACTGTCCTGCATTAAATTAAATATCAATCGAGAACCAGAGGTGAATTAACCTGTAGGTACCAAATTACCAGTTTTGGTTTATACACAAGTCAGAGCTTTCATAATTTGCCGGTTTCCTGCAAAAAGTCCATCCAGTGCATCAGAATACGCCTATTTTCCTATTGTTAAACAGTA
The DNA here is from genome assembly GCA_027422415.1 of Schizothorax lantsangensis. Lineage (NCBI taxonomy): Eukaryota > Metazoa > Chordata > Actinopteri > Cypriniformes > Cyprinidae > Schizothorax > Schizothorax lantsangensis. The sequence goes on from CM049853.1 coordinate 35,029,251, forward strand.
TCTGAAATGAGTAGTATGTTAAAATTCGTAAAACAGTAGGCAAAAAGTGCCTGGATGACCTTCTGCTAGTGGACACTTTACTATCCCATGAGGCCACGGTAGGGTAATGTTGAACAGCACTAAAGCAACGCCATGCTGGTTTCATCTGGCCAGAAGAGAACTGGCCCCCGGCTGAGCCTGGTTTCTCCCAAGGCTTTTTCTCCATTCTGTCACGATGGAGTTTTGGTTCCTTGCCACTGTCGCCTTTGGCTTGCTTAGTTTGGGACGCTTGACTGATTGCACAGACACTATTGGAAGGGAGCTAAATTGGATGATGGCATCACTGAATCATCAATTATTTAACTTTAGCTGGAAAAATGACTCTTTTCCATTGACCTCCTGCATTGTTGACAAACTATTTTCCTGTTAACACTGTAAAGCTGCTTTGACACAATCAGTATTGTATAAAGCGCTATATAAATAAAGGTGACTTGACAAAGCGACGCAACTGACGCCATAGGTCACATATAACATGAAGTCCACATCCACACATTGATACAAGAACAAAGAAAGTACATATTCCTCATCAAATGTAGTACTTAGACACTATCAGATTTCAGATGCACTTCTTGTCTCTTGTCTCGTTTCCCAGTACAAGCATCAAAACATACTTGGGGAAAACATTACAACCTAAATTTAGTCAAGTTTATGCTTTAAACAAGACAATTTGCCAACAATTTTCTCTGAGAAAAAAAAGGCATATCCTCCACAGTGTTTCAAGGTGCTTTTAGAAGAAAATGACTTTCTCAACCACAGTACTCGGCAGTAATTTCAACATGACATGAACGCAGCATTGTACGGCACCTTTCTGCATTGAACGTGTCACATGCTACACGCCCGGTGTCACATAAAGATCGCTACACACTCCGGCTGGTGAGGTTCTTAGTCTGTTTTGGCCTAAAATGTACTCAGTTCCAGAACATTCTACACTACTCCATGACTACTGCATCTCCTCCGAGGCATCCAGTGTAATGCCCTGAAGAAGAAAAGACACTGTGTTGCTCTGGCTGTGAGCTTCAGCTGGTCAGTAGCACAACAGGAAACAGGTTTGTGTCATTCGAGATAAACATGGAGACGAGTTCACAGAAGAGACCAAACACTGTCCCATACCTGGACCAAACTGCGCATTTCATCTGTTCTCACGGCAGCCAGAACCCACAGTCTGGCTGCACATCTTGGCGCCAACGGGGGACGCATCCCTCTCAGTTTCCTCACCTGTTGCTTCAGTCCAGTGATTGAATCCGTATAGGCACCTCCCATCTTTATCCCGGACCGCTAGGCTCCCCTGTACTAAACTCCCAGTGCTGTTGCACTTCTTGGCCAGCGGCGGCGCCAGCGAATCAGGCGGGTGCAGAGACGTCAAAGAGAAGCTACTCAGATTATCCGATAACTGTTCCGGATTACTAGGTCCTCCAGCCCTAACCCCGGATCCAGTGTCCTCATCGGAGGGGTCCTGTGGGATCCAGTTAGGGTTTGTGCAGTCACTGTATCTGGTCTGATTCCTGTGGCGCCCCCTGGTGGCCTGGAGGTTGAACAGAGTCTGTGGAGGGCGGGATCTCTGGCTGAGTTCTGGAGGAGGGACGTGGATTCGGCAGATCAAGGGTAGCTTAGGGTCTCCTGATGGGGAGACTCCCTCCTCCAGCATGGTCTGCAGGCTGCTCACCGAACTGCCCGTGGCCAGCGAGGAGTTACTGTGGGACGTCTGCTGCAAGAAACGACAAGAGAGTCAAGAAAGAGAAGCAAACCTGGATCTGGATAGGGCTTAGTGACCCAGATCTGCAACTGCAAATTTTCTATCCGCAACTGCACAGAAAGTTGGAAAAAAACTGATTGGTGGGGTTTACCCAACTTACAGGAGACAAGGGTGCACAAATCTACCTGGAAATCAGGTTTACAAAAGTGTACCTCACAAATACTGAAAAGTGAAGCCAAAAGATTTTGATCGCCCCAAGTGGCTGGACCCAGTATAGGTCTTAAATGTAATCTAATGGCATGTGAGACAAACTATATAATCAAAATACACTTCAAATGCATTTTTTCCAAAGATGGTTTCCATCATTTTATTCAGTTCTTAGCATGTTGATGTATGCTCAAGTGTTCGTTTTTTGAATAAGTTTGATTTTAGTTAGTTATTTGATGCTATAAAAATGGCCTGTGGTGTCATGATTGTGAGCTTGCGATTGGGTCTGTGGGAGTTTGGGTAGGACTTTGATACCGCGGCTCCACCTCACCATCACTACTGCGCAGACACTGGCTCCAAATGACATAATCGCAAGATAACTTTTGACTTCATTTTTCTATAGTGGAAGTAAGAGGAGCCAGTTAGTAGCAAGTAAACTAGATATCAACCTATTGGATAAAGGTGGGCTCCCATCAAATTTCAAAACTGGCAGTGTTGTAGAATCAGTGGGCGGAGCTAAACAGGCAGTGATGTAGAATCATTGGGCGGAGCTAAACAGGCTGTGCTGTAGAATCGGTGGGCGGAGCTAAACAGGCAGTGATGTAGAATCGGTGGGCGGAGCTAAACAGGCAGTGATGTAGAATCATTGGGCGGAGCTAAACAGGTGTGCTGTAGAATCGGTGGGCGGAGCTAAACAGGCAGTGATGTAGAATCATTGGGCGGAGCTAAACAGGCTGTGCTGTAGAATCGGTGGGCGGAGCTAAACAGGCTGTGCTGTAGAATGTGTGGGCGGAGCTAAATGTAGAAGCAAGCGTTGATCTTCTGCGGAGGAGGTGTCATAATGTGGCACATTCCACAAGCTGTCGTTTTGGCAGACTGGCTTCAATATAAGCTGTTTTTAAACTAAAGAGAAAGTTTTGAGTTCTGAAACTTACAGGATGTTTTTATAGTACAATGATCTCTTAGATGTCTAAAGAAATTCTGATTTCTCAGTCTATGACCCCTTTAAGTGGATGACTGTTGGCCAGAATAAGCTGCAAAATGGACCTAACTTAATGTCTGTAGTCAAAGTCTGTCTACCTGAGACCCCTTCATCCTTATGTTGGTATCCAGACACTTGACTGTAAGTCCTGATTGAGTTTGAACGGTCGTCTGTCATGTTGTACGTGTGGCGTCTCTTACCTGAGAGCCCATGACCCTGCTGTTGGCCCCTGGGGACCTGAGAGAAGCCCATGAGGCCGGAGATGCGAGTCTGGAGCCCGGCTGGGCCGCTCCGGTGGCTGGACTGCCCTGGGGAATCGCAGCGGTGGTGGGGTGGAAGAACTCAGCCGGGAGATGAAAGAGAGGTGAAGACATCTGTCCGTCTCCTCCACTGCCATCTGCCACACAAACCATCAGCCCTTTTCAGCGGAACACGACAGGTGTTTTTACACTGTAGCTCTTGTGCGAGTTAGGCTACGTCTTCATTAATCTGAATATATCTGAAAATGGTGTTTTCGTTTTAAAGTGCCCCTATTATGGATGTTTGAAAATGAGCTTTCATGCAGTGTGTAACAGCTCTAAGTGAATGAAAACATCCTGCAAAGTTTTAAATCTGAAAGTGCACCGTGTAATTTTTCCCGGGAGTCACAATTCGTTTGCTCAATTAACTTATAGTTAGTGAAGGCGGGATAGGCGGAATCACGCTGATAGAAATGCTCTCGTGCACACACGCCACTTCTTCAGTTCTCAGCGCTCAGTGCTCAAATACACACACAGCAGTCCAAATGTCTATTGTGTAGAGTATCTCACGTAAATACAGTCGGTTATGGCTTAAGTGAATGTAAACAGGTGGCTGAAAACTGTGTCAGTATTACATGCATGCTGTCTTAAATGGATAGCATTCCTAATTAAATACATGTCTGTGTCATTAATGTTAAACAACAAAAGATGTTAAATAGATGTATACATGTTAAGTAAACCAACTGTGTCTTAAAAATGTGTTTAATTTGTATCTCTACCCAAAAATTAAAATTGTCATAATTTATTCCAGTTTTTCCAAATTCAATCCTTGATTCAAGCTTAATTGATTTGGCCTAAAGAGAGAAGAATTAATGACTATTTTTGTTTGAAGACTACATATAAAATAGCTATCAAAGTAAATGTTGGTAACTGCAGTTTGACTAAAAGTAATGATTAAAAGTTGACAAAAATGCCATGACTTTTCGTCGACTAAAACTATGAAAGACTCAAATGACTAAAACGTGACTAAGACTATTAAGCATAGTTATCTCAAGATAAAGACTAAGACTAAATTAAAAATGCCTGCCAAAACTAACACTGGTGTGGAAACCCAAATTGCTTGTCGCGTCACGTGTAGTAAGGACACGGTGTGACCAAAATTTTGTAGGTGTAACCTTAAATGTTGTAAGGTCATCCAGTCTCTCAGACAACCAGACAGACAAAGTGTAAGTGTAAGAACACGTCTGATGTAAACGGCCCTTCAGAGAGCAGAATACACAGATGACCCCTGACCTCCGCGGTGAGCTGGAGACCGGAGCCGACGACCCGTCTCACGCCGCACATCCCGTCTGTCTCGGCCCGGGCTGGATGCCTCGCTCTGAGAGAGAAATCTTCTGCACACGAGCTGGCCTGTGCTCAGGTCAGTGCTGCCGTGCTCCTGTACAGAAACACAGCGCTTCATGTGTGTCTCATCACTCATATCACACCGTACCTACAGCATATTACCACTGAATCAGATCTGAGAGCTGCAGCGGAGGAGGAGTGATCCAGTTCCTCACACAAAGCATCATATAATAATATCACAGAAATCTCACAGACTGTTAGGATGATACTCTTAGGGCCAGTTTTACTAAACAGGGCAAACTTACGTTAGTAAAATGCATTGCGTCGTTCATTTGAATACACTCCTCCCATAACTTTTGCATATGAAAGGGAAACTCCTACAAATGCATATTCAATAAGTTCTGGCGCATGTCCACGCCTTTTCAACGCTAATTTGTCACTCCGCGTCTTTAGTAAAACCTGACAGTACAATTTTAACGCCAAAAGATGGTTTGCGCTGTCAGTAAGATTTTTAATGTTTTTAAAGAAGTTTCTTATGCTCTCATCAAGAACAAAACTGTAATGCTGTGTATTAATATTTGAACTTTAAAAAAAATACAGCTGAATTTTCATCATCATTAATAACAAAACTGTAATGCAGTTGTGATACTTAAATATTTTATATATTTTTCAATTCTTTGTTTTACAATATAAACTTTGTTTTACAATATACACTACTATTCAAAAGTTTGGGGTCAGTCATTTTTCCCCTTTTTTGTTAAACAAAATAATACTTATATTCAGCAAGGATGTGTTAATTGGATAAAAAGTAGTAAAGACTTTTATTGTTAGAAAATATTATTTTGAATAAATGCTGTTCTTTTAAACTTTATATTCATCAAAGAATTCTGAAAAAAGTATCACAGGTTCCAAAAAAAATATTAAGCAGCATAACAGATTCAACAATTTGTGTATTTTTGATCAAATAAATACAGCCTTGATGAGCATAAGAGACTCCATTAAAAAAAAAACATTAAAAATCTTAGTGATATCAAACTTTTGAATGGAAGTGTACATTCACCAAAAAAAAAAGAAAAAAGATAAATAAAGTAACATTAAATTAAGAAATACCCTAAAAAAACAGCATTTCCCAGCACACATAATACATTTAAGAGGCTTTTATTCTTACATAGTTATAAACAATATATAAAAACGAAACTCCTCTCAGGTCTTTGCAGAAATGTGTAGGGGAGTCTCTTTTTATCTTTTGTTTATAGCCATGCACAAATATAGACTTTTACATTTATTATGTGTCATTGAAATACTTTGTTTGTTTTTTTTTGGCTGTAACCTATTAAGCTTTTTTTTTCTCCACAGATTACATTATAATAATTGTTTTTCACCAATGTAGTGCTCTCTAGCACTGACATTTTTAAATAAATGAATATATAACAAATAGTGTACACAAATGTAAATGA